>JASCZI010241955.1:32720-46402 GCA_036250425.1 Stylosanthes scabra | reverse complement strand
TGCTCCAACAAGTTCCCAATCAACTTGAGATGCTGTGCAAATTGCCTGCAGTTCTTCTTATGCATCCTCGCCGTGCTCGCCGCCTTCACAATCATCGCAATCAACCTCACTGCATCTACCCCAGTCAACTGGGCCACACTTGCAATATCCCCCATATGATCCCACGGAGATGCCATTAATTTGCTCCCTCTAAACTCCAAATCAACCATAAATTACAGATATGTCAGCCTCAGCCCAAATCTCTAATTTCTAGAAATTGCAAGACATGAATAGTGTTCATCAATTTCTTTTTTTCCCCTACCTTTGGTTTAAGCAAATGATAACATTGAGCTCCCTAAGCTTTTGATGGTTGAAATTGATTTATGTGGAAAAAAGGAAGAAAAATCTTGAAGAGTGGGAGACTTTGTAAGCCAGATCAAGCCTTCTTCTGGAAAATGTTCCTCAGAGACAGCATTGCCCTACAAGATTTGTATAATCAGAGTCACGAGCACTGCAAAACATAGCAAACATTCTTTTTTTTTCCTTTAAAAAAAAAATCATAATAATATTTACACAGTCAACTCAGAAATTGAAAGACATTTTAGCTAGCATGCATGAACAAACATTTTCACACCTAAGCAAAATAATCCATCACCAGCTCAATAAAAATAAAAAATGCAATTATCATTTATTTAAAAAATAATTTAATATAATTTACCTTTTGCTTGGTTCTAACTCGTAAGGAGAGGTTACGTTACGTGAAATGGGCAAAAGGGGCGTCATAAAGAAGGAAGAAGAAGAACATTGAATTCAGTTAAGGGCAGACATTGCTTTGGGAGAAGGAGGAGTTGCTCCTCTGAAATACTGTTTGTCTCTCTCACACTCTCGCTCTTATCTCTCGGTTCGGTGTTGTTTGTCTTCTGTTTTGTGCAGGGCACGGTAGTGCTTGCTGATTGCTGAGGAACTCAAAGTACCAGAGTGCCCACCGTTTCGTCGCGTAATTACGAGTGTGCCACTATTATGAGATAGCGTAATGGGGTGTGTTAGGCTGTAACGGCGTGATAATGAGTGATACGGACAGGTTGACCCTTCCGGAAAGTGTTTTTATAGCTTAGAGGAGAGTGAAGGGGTTCTTCATTTTTTTTGTTACTAAAAAATGCAAAGCCAGCTGGCACTTTAAGCTGTGTGCATGCATTAGTAGCAGCTTTGAGCTTTCTTCCTAATCCTAATGCCCACCCACGTGAAATGGAAATTACATATTAGACTACAACCTAATCAAAAATGCATACAACCACTTATTTTTTTTTCTCCACCGATAGCTTCTATTTATATACAAAAATAGTATACCCTACACATTAATAATCAGTGGTAAAATTAATTATTGTATATTTATTTAAATTTTATATCTTATTGAAACTTAACAGGATTGGATCTTATACTATATTTGGTAGAAAGAGAATAAATAAAGAGAAAATAAATTAAAAGAAAGTGAGGAAGAGAAAAGAAATAGAGTAAAAATTTAACTTCTATCTAATTGTTTTGTTGAAGAAAAATTAACTTCTCTTCCAATTTTTTTTACGGTGGGAGATAATTTTTTTTAATAAATCCCACTATCTTTTTTATTTCTCTCCTACACTTCTTCTTTATTTCCTTTCAAATCAAACAAAATAAGTTAATCAATTTCTCTTTTATTTTCTTTTCTTCCATCAATTTCATTTCCATTTCACTTCAAAGAAACAAGGCCAGGGTAGAAGGCAAAATAGAAAAAGGAGAGTAGGAAATCCGTGTAGAAAAGGAAAATAAGCATGAGAGAGAGGAGGGGGGCATTAGCGTCATTTAGGAGGAGTAGGGGGTAACCGAGGGAAAAGAAGAAGCTGTAAATGAGAAATAGAACCGTGGAAGGGAGATATGGGAAAATCAATGATGATGGAAGATCCATTTCGTGAATTCTTGTGCATAGCAATTGGGGGATTTGGGTGGTCGTGGAAAACTTGGAAGTTGGAAGTGGAACGTGACAGAGAGGCCACATGTAATCACTAGCACATGGCCCTTATCCTTTTTTTTTCCTGTTAACTTTTCCATGCCTAAATAATTTGTACCTTAGTAAATGTTTTAAAAAATAAGTGTCTAATCTCAAATTCAAATTTTTGAATGATAGGATATTCGATAAAGTGTGAGAAATTAATCTGGATCTATTCGATCTAATATTCTTCATTAAAAAAATAATTATTTTGAAAAATAAAAAATTTGTTTTATTTTTTATATATTAAATTAAAAATATTTTAAAAAATTAAACAATGCAAATTTTAACATGAAAATAATAGTTTTGGTTTTTTTTTTTTCTGATTGATACGTGTACGTTACAATTAAGGCGTAAATGAAAAAGTTGATTCTGAAGACCAATCTGGCCTCTGTTAAACTCTTTCCGCCACCACTAGCGGGTAGCGGGTTCACCATGCATGCATGCGTGCGGTCTATTAATTAAACACTTGTTTCTTATTATTAGGGTGGCATAATAATGGGCAATGCCATAGCTAATAGCTTTTTAAAATTTTCATAAGAAAAAAAATACTAATGACGATATTTATATAAATATAGAAAAAGGTCAAATTAATCAACAATCAACTAGTTGATAGAAATTTTAGATATGAACATAAGAACATTCTTCTTAGTTGATAATAAAGAGAAAATAGAAAATAAATCTTCGACCTTTTATCACGAAATTCAAAAATAAATAATTTTCTTGTTAAAATAATGAGTAAGTATCACATCTTTCTTGAGATTCTGCTACTTCATGGAAATCTTTGGCGTTGAATTTCCAAAGGTGAAGGTAAAGAAGATAAAGAAGAAGACACAAATAAGTGTATGTCCATTTTCTTTAATCCCAACTATATAAAAGGCGAATAGTAATAGATTTTTTAATAGATAAGTGTTCAATCTAATTGCTTGACAAATGTTATGTCCCACTATATAAAAAATAATAGTAATAAATTTTTTTATGGACAAGTGTCTAATTTAATTGTCCCCACTATATAAAAGGTGAATAGTAATAAATTTTTTGATGGACAAGTGTCCAATTTAATTGCTTGACAAGTGTTATATCCCATTATATAAAAGATGAATAGTAATAGGTTTTTTATGGACAAGTGTCCAATCTAATTGCTTGACAAGTGTCATTCAAGAAAAATAAAAGAAATTAAAAGCTATATTCATTGGACAAATGTCCAAGATAATATTAAAAGTGTGTAATTTCAAAAATAATTTTAAGAATATTTCATGATGTTATTAACACTAAGGGCATGTTTGTAGTGAAATTAATGTTGATGGGAGATTTTGAAAATTAAAAATTGTCCCCACTATATAAAAGGTGAATAGTAATAAATTTTCTGATGGACAAGTGTCCAATCTAATTGCTTGACAAGTGTTATGTCCCACTATATAAAAGATGAATAGTAATAGATTTTTTGATGGAGAAGTGTCCAATCTAATTGCTTGACAAGTGTCAGGAAAATAAAAGAAATTAAAAGCTATATTCATTGGACAAGTGTCCAAGATAATATTAAAAGTGTGTAATTCCAAAAATAATTTTAAGGATATTTCATGATGTTATTAACACTAAGGGCATATTTGTAGTGAAATTAATGTTGATGGGAGATTTTGAAAATTAAAAATTAATAATTGTTTAAGATTTTGAAAAAAGAAAGAGAAAATCACATTAGAAGCAAACATCTTTATATTGTTTACATTGGATATCTCTTGATATATATTTATTTGCGCATGAATACATTCAATTAATTGACACTTGTCATCACCTCAACGCATTTTATGAATGCATCATTAAATGAATGATCATGTAATATGTTGGAGTTTAGCATGACACATGATTCAAAAGATCAATTAAAAAACAACTTATATAGTGCTCTTTTCAAATTAGATATATAAAAAAATAGAATAATGTTTTAAATAATTAGATATATAAAAAAATAAGATAATATTTTAGGATAAAAATAAAATTTATTAATTGACAATATAGGAGATATTATGTTTTTTTAATCAAAATATAAGTTAGTTAATTGACAATTGTCTAATTTAGTGAGTTGACCTAAAGATATTATGATATAATAATTGCAAAATGATTTAGCAACTTAAAATTATTTTTATAGAAAAAGGGAATAATATTTTTTTCAATTTAGATTTTGTAAAATATAAATATAGAAAAAAGACGTAATAATTTTTTTCGATTTAGATTAAAGTATATATCTTATCGATTTAATATTCCGCGCAACTGGCGAGAAATACTATAGCCTAGACGAATAATTGGATAAATGGATTCTTATGAAATTGGACGGAAATTGGAGTTTTTTTTTCTTCTAAAAACAAAAATCGTCTTATTCTTAGATGGACATGAACCGAATTGAACTCTTACTCTTAATTGAATAAAAGTAATTCAACTTTTTTTTATATTGCGACAGTTAAGTAATATGAGTTATATTCGTTATTTAAATTTAAATATTCCAAAAGTTACCTACTAAAGTACTAATAACCTACAAAAATACTAACCATAATTAGTAAAAGGAAATTCATATTTTTAAATAACCATTTTATTTTTTTTAATATTAGTATCGTATCACAATATAAATGAACTATAATATAATTTCTCATATATTTTTACAACTCAAAAAATTCTATCGATAAAGTTTATAGTTTTTTTCTTGTATTTATATTACGAAAAATATTTTATGATTAGCACAATTGATTTTTTAATACTTATTTAATTAGTATATTTTTATTGATTAATATAAAATAAAAATCTAAAAATACTAACAAAATATATGTACTGAATAGTATAAAAAAATTGTTTCTTGAGAATTTCATTTCATTCTTGAATAGAGTTTTCCAAGAATTTATCTTATATTTATTTGGCAAATGACAACCCAACATCAACAACATTATGAAAAACCAAAAACCTAATGTGGGCCACCCAAGAAGTGCACCTGCTTGTATCTATTTTGGCATTGTGGTATCCATGTGACCCACTATACTATATCCACGTCACACGAACGGTGGTGCTTTATGCGAGTGGCGCCTACTGAGTAAAGCATTAATAAGCATGGAATATTATTTATAATAAGAATCTTTTACTTTGGTTTAATTAATTACTAAATTAACTAATAATACAATGAATGATTCTTTATGATTAGAGTATTAGACCACAATGTTTAACTAGAGACAAACTGAGAGACTGCTGGCAACGCAAATAAAGTGATTTCCTATATTAGATAATACAAACTAGTTGTTTGGTCACGGGCAAAATGGAATAATAATATACGTATCATGTATGGTTTGATGACTTGTTAGAAATTTGGAATATACTTTTCTATTCAAACTATGTGATTAGGTATATATTTATCATTTATTATGTGACCTTTTATCAAACTTTGAACCCTTTGCTGCTCTTAGCTTGTCTTCACGGACCGTTTTTCTTTGCTCTCTGGCTAGCTTCAGTTACCCCAATGCATGGATTGGTGGTACAAAAAAAACAAAAGTGTTTCCAACATCAGAACTTTTATTTTCTTTTTAATTTGTCTTGACCTAGCTAGACAATAATATGTTTTTGGTGACAAGCTAGACAATAATATGATGATAATCATTGAGTATATAACTGCCCCCTTCTATTATCTTATACATCTAATGTACTGCTTTCTTTTCCTTAATAAAAAAATATATATCAAATCAATTATATATATATGTATATATATATAATCACTCACAATTTTTCCACTGCATATAGAAAATATATATTTGGTATTTTATAAAAATATTATTATTATACTACTGTAAATAAATCTGATTATTGGTCTATTATAAATTTAATTATTCTATTAGCAGATTACTTAGTTGAAAAAATTTGTGAAATAATATATTTAGATGTAACATTTTTTATATCAAATTTGCATACAAATACTATACGGCCTAATAAAACGGGTATTTAGGATAAAAATACCTTCTTTATTCCCTCATTTTTGTTCTGAAATTTTTGCGACAAATTAAACTATCTTCTAACCCGACAAGTTGAGAACTAATCCATTGTGGATCTAAGTTCTATTTAAAGATTTGCTATTGACTAGTAGTGAGTTACTGCATATATAAGGTGAGATTCAAATCTCAACACTTATTTAAGCGAAGTAGTGAGCTTACCATTGAACCAACCCAAATATGGTTATCGTTTTTATATATTTTTTTTCTTTATTCTATTTTGGCCAATTTTTTTTTTTTGGTTTATTGGTTTTTATATCATTTGTTTGGATTGGATTAATTGTTAGGGACCCAGTTGTTCAACAAAGCCCAATTTCCCTAATGGAGGCCTTTTAAGTTACGAAGTTCTAAAAATAAAAACGGTGACAACCCCATCCAAAAACAAAAATAGGTGACAAAAAAAAGTTGTTTGGACCGTGGCAGACCAAAATAATATTTCAGTGTTTATTTTTTCTTTATAATTTTTCTTTCTGATCTCTTTGACTAGGATATCATTTCCAATTGGGATGATTAAGAGTTTTCAGTTAAACCATATAGGTAGGTGAACTAAAGAAAAAGAAACATTAAATTACAAAGAAAAGTATATGAATGAAAATCTAGCTATATATAATAATGAGAATAAAACTAGTCTCAAAAGAAGTCGTTGATTTTATTGTGAAGCACCATAGAAGTGATAATTTTATAGGCTTTTTCCGTAGGGTGGTAAGCATCCCAGAATATATAATTTGATTCATCTGTACACGTGTTTATGCTGAAGGAGTTGCAGGACAAGCTTGCTTCTATAGTCCCTGTTCCACAGCATCCTCTGTCTGCTACTTCAAAATCTACATCAACAGTTACACACCATAAATGTGCTAGCTAGTGAAACATGCAAGTATGGACCTCTATTATATACGTATACGTATATATTGTTTTAGTTGGTAGCTGAGGATATAATTAAAATCCATTAAAATCAACCGCTATAAATACAGAAATAGCGAATTTTTTATTATACCTGATTTATTTTCTATTATATATATATTGCCATACCCATATGATATGATATGATAGAGTGAATAATCAACTCGGCCCCTAATAATTACTCTTGATGGACTATGAGGTCCCTGATAAAAGAAACACACCATTTTCGACTCCTATTTTTTATTTGTGAGATTTTTCGACCCCTAATTTTTTATCTCGTGAGATATTTTAGCCCCTCATGATGTAACAAAATAAGGGCCAGAAAGTCTCATAAATGAAAGATCAAGGACCGGGAAGGGTGTGTTTTTTTTTTCATGGGCCTCGTTGTCTTTCGATGTAATTGTTAGAGGCCTCGTTGGTATTTTTCTCGATTGTAAATTCATGAAGGGCCACTAAGGGTAAGACAACAGCCCAACATTATGATATATGAACATGCGTGCAATAATGCAAGTGAATTTAATGTCATGCTATCTAGTTGCTTATGCTGATTTTTCTATGAAATTTAGGACGTAATATTAAATGGTAGTAAAAAATATTGGAAGTGGTTGGATAATTTAATTACCATATTTAGCTGGGTTTTGAATCATCTGATCTAATATGTTGTAAATATCGAGGTAGACGATCCTAGCATCTGGAAACTGTTTATTGAGGATCTTGATTTGAGAGAGGAGTTTCATGTTGAATAGAATTGCTGCTTCATTTTCAGAATCTGAACATGCTCTCTCTATGCCTCCACCGGTTGTTCTCTGTGACGGCACGCACCCTATAATTGGCATACTCACTACTCCAATCCTCCTACCTCCTACCCCATAAAGCTCCTGCTTCCAAATTGGTATAAGAAAAGAAAGAATTAGGAAATAATAGGATCTATATAATTCAATTCAAATAAAACATATCTGTTGATACCTTTAAGAAGTTGAAGGCTTGTGAGGCCATTAAGTCTGTGTAAGATGGAATATCATACTCTGATCTTCTAAATGGAGTGTAAGTGTTAGCAATGTCATCACTTCCCAGGCACACTATGTATATGCTCTTTGATATTATTCTTTCTGTTCTGTTCTCTCCAACTGCTTCCCTTATCTTCTTTTTGTACTCCCTCAATTTCCCTAATTGATCTGACAGTGACAATGCACCCTTAAATCACAAGCAATTATATATTTTTTATTAGTTTAAACTTTTAGAATAAGTAATTTTATGACGTAATATCATCAGAATTTTTAAATAGTAGCAAATAAAAAGAAGATAATAGTTTACCGCAATTTTCGAGGTAAGAGGATCATATCCGGCGCCTCCTGAGGCAAAGCTTACACCTGTGAGAAGTTCTTGGAGTTGCAGATTTGGGTCCAGATAAGGTGGCAAAATATTTTTGACTCCAAATATTTCAGCTGGAAAGTAAGATCAAAACCAAAAGAAATCTGTTAAGTTAGTTGATTATATAATATATGTGTTGTGTTGACTACATGCAATGCAATGGGATGTTTGGATTTTGTACCAATGAAGTCTGAAGGGACTAAACCATTGCTGAACCTCCCTGAGGGTTGATATCCTCCAGCAGCAAAGTCTCTACCATATGGTGGGAAATTGCATTTGGCAATGGTTGTGATGTAGTTGTTGTTACCTGTGTCCACTATTGAGTCCCCAAACACAAAGATTGCTGGGACTTTTTCATTGTTTGGTAGATTCTGTTTTTGACATGTCATAGCTGTGACAGAACATGAAATAAGAAGAATGACTAGAGCCAATTGAGGAGGATGAGAAGGAATTGCTTGAAAGATAAACCTCATCTTTATTTGATTATGAAATCAACCAATGATTTTGCTAACAATGTAATGTGGATGAAGTTTCAGCTTCATATTATTGCAAGCTATTTATAGACATATAGTTCTTATTTGGGAATATGAGATAAGGTTCAAATATTAAATTATGATGTCATTTTATCTTAATTATACATATTACTGTATATTAATCCATTTTTCATATATAAGAAGAATAATTTTTTTTCAAAAAAAAAAGTTTGTGTACTGCTAAATTGAGTTACATCAAATCTCATTGATTATTCGATTAATAAATTTATGGATTTAGATATATTTTTAAGTTAATAAATTTGAAAATTAGTATATATAAATTAAATTCTATATATTTATATAACCTAAACACACTTTTTATATTCTTTTATATAAAATTACTTGTTAAAAATTGTTAAATAATTTGATATGTTTGATAGAATGTGATTTAATGATTCTAAAATACTTAAACCACTGCCTTCCGGAAAGAGTGGCATACTTCTTTACTTGAAATTTCATGGGTAAATGGATATTATTACAAGAGTTATATTTCTTGAGTAAGTCAAGAGGTAGGTGAGGATGTATGATCATGTGAGTTGAAGTGTTTAATTATTACATAGACTATGAGTTTTTGACGTAATGAACGCTCCAAATATAGTGTAATTTTATGATAATAATACTATTACTAGTGTGATTATTTGGATCTAATCTCATATATATTAATTAAATTTATGTTCTATGACTATAAGCATTGAATTTCATGTGCTATGTTCACGTTTATGATGGCTACGATTGCAATGGTTACAACTTACATATTATATTATCATTTACTCTGGAATGTGAACAATATAATTGGAAATTTCTTTTCCCGTAACAAAATTAACAATATTATTTGAAGAAGGAAGTGCAGAAAACGTTGCGGATATTGTTTGTCAAACATGAGAGTCGTTATCATTTTGATTTATATCGGATGGAAACGGATTCGTTAGTAAAACTGCCAAATCCAAATCAACTATATATATCATCATTAGTTAATCATAACTAACCATTAGAATTGTTTTAATTAAGAAATATATAATGGCGAGTAGCTATATATAGTGGGTAGGACAAAGCTTGTTAGCATCCATTTTTTCTACATTATATTAACCTGTCTTAGAAGCTAAGGGCACATGGGAGTCTTGAAGCTAGCTAGTTGTGAGTAAATTAAAGAATGGATATAGCAGATTCAGTTTGAAGTTGGATTAGTTGAAGAAGGTTAGTAGTTGGGGCTTATAAGGGTATGGGTTTCCACACTCTGAATATGAAAGAAAACGTGCATGTATAAAGACATATATGGTCAAATGCATTAGAGGATCACATTCTCAAAATGCGGCGCACCACCACAAACTACAAACTCATAATAAATTAGAGTATTACATATCCATCTATGATCTATCTAATATTTATTGGAACATAACTTCCAAGACAAATTAACAATTAGAGAAAGCATATAGAGACTCAAAAAGGTCTGGTTGGTTTGTGCTTTATGATATGTTTTTCTTTCTTTTTTATTTTGGTTTACATATATGTTTTTAATTTTTAATGCTTTTTAACTTTTAGAATTTTATTAAATTTTTTTTCATGACATCCCCAGCTCTATAGATTAATGATATTCACTGCGAATCTGAGCTTCATTTAAGTTTTGCAGCTGATCAAATAATTGCTGTAAATACAAGTCAAAATTTAAACCTTTAATATTTACTTAAGCAAATTATTGAGCTAATCTATACCAACCCAAAATTTAAAAATAAAGTTTACACTTTCTGTTGGTCGAGACAATAACGATTTGAAGAAAAGCCCAATTTTGTAAAATAAACAACCTTCCTACCTTTTTTTTTTTTGTAAACAACCTTCTTAATTTTTTTTGGTGTCTAAGAGAAGATTCGAAATCAACACCTCTTACAACGGAACAGGAGAAATGTCATATGAGCATGGTTGTCAAACTCTAGTGTTAACTCTTAAACTCTTATGAGTTTAGGTAGCGGAATCGAGTCAACTCGACACTAAACTCGCATCTCGGTAAACTCAGTTAAACTCGTGTAAACTCGCTCAAACTCGTGAGTTTATGAGCGAGTCAACGAGTTTAAATTTGATCCAATTTCGCCCAAATCAGCGTCATATTGCCAAAAAAGGAAGACTTTCCCTTAAGAGTTAGAGTTACAAAATTATTAACTTATTCACATCTACTCCTCTTTGCACTCAATTTATGTCTTATGTGTTATATGTTATTGTACTTATTGCATAATTGATAATTTTCATTTAAATTATAAATATATATAACTAGTTTAGTTTATTATGTACTCTAAAATTAAAAATTTATAATTTTAAATGCTTAAATTTAAGATTATGTATGATATATTTTTGTTTTTATATAATAGGTAAACTCGTATGATATATTTTTGTTTTTAAGAATTAACTCGCGAGTCGAGTTTAGGTCGGCTCTACGAGTTTACTTAAACTCAACATCTTTGCATATGAGTTAGGGCTCATTTACAACAACCTTCCAATTTACTATTAAACAATTACACAATACGTGAGCAGAAAAAAAAAAAATTACACAATAGAATAATTTAGTTGATTGGGCCTGTATGTCCCACCTATCATCTAAGAGAAGTTTTTCTCCCTAGAAGTTTTTCTTCATTGTTCAGTGCATCAGGTATAGCACTAGCAGTGCTTCCAGAACAACACAGCACTTTGTGTAGTGCATAGTGCAGAATGAACAAAACACAACAGAATAGCATAATGACACTGTACTGTACATGATAACATGAAGCTCCAGAGATATATTCATATATACAGCATGTTTATATTCACATGAGCGTGCAAGCATTGGGGTTCTCATCGCTGAAGGCGGTGGTATACTTGACCTCGAAGGAGTTGTCATCACGTGCGAGTTCAGAAGCTTCTGGATCTAACAGCACGTTCCTCACGTACCCAGGCGGAGCCTTCTTGTCATAAGCCTCTGGCGCATACGGTTTCGGAACGACGTCGTATGGTACATACGGCCACAAATCCGCTTTCTTTCCAGTGCGGTGCTTCACGCGCTCCAACACTTTGTCCGGATCCACGTAGCCCTTCACAGTGAGCTTGCTCTGCTTCGGTTCAATTTCCACTTCTGTCACACCTTTCATCCCTTCCACTGATTTCTTCACCCTTCTCTCGCACCCTTCGCAATCCATCTTCACCTTAATCTCCACCGTCTGAATCTGCTTCCGCTTCATCTTGCTACTACTTTTGTGGTGTATGTCACACCATTCCTCGCATATCTCTCCAATACTATCAAGAACTCCCATTATTATTATTTTATTGATCGATTATCATCAATGGAAGGTAAGCTAGATTGAAACTATAGTGTATGAGATTTTATTTATATATGATCCCAAAGGAGCACTCATAAGATCGAGTGCGCAGCACTGCTATTGGTAGAACGTTCTAGTGAAAAAGTTAACCAGATGATTCTAGTGAAAATTTTCTTTATTATCTAGTATTTACCATCTCATACAATCATATAATTGATCTTTCTATTTATTTTTAATTGAACTACTTTTCCACTCGAACGATAACGATGTCTAGTAGTTTTGTTCTTCTAATAGTAACAAGCATTGTGTATTATTGTGTATGTTATATCAGCTTTGAAAGAGCTCAAGTTTGTTAACTAAAAATAAGAAAGAGTTCATTTTTTTTTTTAATAAATTAGGTCAACGTGCACTATAAACTAAAACTAAAACCCCACTCTATAACTTGCCTTTTAATTTGTTTTTCGTTAAGAATAACTTGCATTTAATTGAACTCTTTTAAACCTATGCAGTAATTAATTTTAAATTTATAAATAATACAATAATATAAAGAATTATTATACTAATGCATAACCTCATTTTTCCTATAAAAAACATTTAAATATTAATAAATGTCTTTTATCCAAACTATTATGAAAAATTTTGGATTTAAGTTTAATTATGTTATTAATAAAACCTTTAATTTTTTAAAACAAATACATAAGAAAAACTTATTAAAAAGTAAAGATTTGTTTTTTTTTTTTAAATTAATAGCTTCAACATATGTGTGCTTTCCTAATTCCTTTAGCTAAATTCTTATTCTGAAAGGAGAGTATTGATAATTTCTCCTGTTTTTACCAAAATTAAGCGAAGGCAAAAGCAAATGAAAGCTAATAATAATGGTCAAAGAGGGGCGAGATCAAGAGAAAGAAAGAAGCATATTCCCCATTACGTACATCCCAAGCGGGACGCAAACACATCACAAGGCAACACTAACAAGAAGTAGCTACCACGCACGCACGCCAATAATCATTTAACCCTCCTTGGACCGGCAGTTACATACAGATCCAACAACCCACCCTCCTCCCCCAAACTCCACCGCCACCGTCGCCGCCGCGCACTTTCAGACAAAAATAAAATAAAATAAAAAAGAAATCATGTTAGACGGAACCGAAGACGAAGAGAAGTTTCTCGCCGCCGGAATCGCTGGCCTTCAGCAGAATTCCTTCTACATGCACCGCGCATTGGTAACTCCTCTTTTAAACCCTAACCTCTCTCTCTCCTTCTTCTTCCTTCTGTTCCACGCTAAATCAAGATTCGCTTCTTCACAAATTAATCGAGATTCCTTTGGATCCAATTCCGATTCTATCTCAGGACTCCAATAATCTCAGAGATGCTCTCAAGTATTCCGCTCAGATGCTCTCCGAGCTCAGGACTTCCAAGCTTTCCCCTCACAAGTACTACGAACTCTGTCAGTTCTTCGCTCTCAGATCCCCTTTCACTTAGCTGATTTTTTTTTTTCATAATTGGATTGTGAAATTGGTTATGCTGTTGTTTTATTGCGACCTTTGCTATTCGTAATTTGCATATCTATTGTGAAAATTTTTTG
>JASCZI010241955.1:15618-32632 GCA_036250425.1 Stylosanthes scabra | reverse complement strand
TTCTTCGAGGAAGAGACTCGTCGTGGTTGCTCCATTATTGATCTCTATGAGCTCGTCCAGCACGCCGGCAACATTTTGCCTAGACTGTAAGTCACGGTTGTTAGTTATTGTCTTTGCATCCATCTTGTAATAGGAAATTCGTGAAAATGTCTATTTAGTTATGTATTTGATAAGCTTCACCTTATTTATCTATTTATTTTAAATAAATTAATAATTTACTTTTGTTATGTGCAATACGGCTGATACTTAAATGCTTATTCCTTCTAATTGCTCGTTGTTGAGTTTGATATTTCACAACGATGAAAATCGTTTCTCTGGCTAAGAAACCAATGGCATGCATGTAAATCTGTGGCTATTGCCTTGACACTTGCTTTAATATTCATATAATCTGCTTCTCACGTATGATGTTTTAATTTTACAATAATGATCAGGTATCTCCTCTGTACAGTAGGATCTGTGTACATCAAATCAAAGGAAGCTCCTGCCAAGGATGTTCTAAAGGATCTTGTGGAGATGTGTCGTGGTATTCAGCACCCTGTTCGTGGACTCTTTCTCAGAAGTTATCTTTCTCAAGTTAGTAGGGACAAATTGCCAGATATTGGTTCTGAGTATGAAGGGTATGCATTTTTATTCCAGCTTTGAAGTTATAGGAAAACAGACTCTGTATATTGTCATGTTTGCAATGTAGTTGATGGTTCTCTTTTGGCATGGCCATTTCTTTTGGTTCTATCCAGAACAACAGCCTAATCTGAATCTAATTTAAACTAGTATCATACACGTCCCTGCACTTCTGTCATGTTGATGTGATTGTAACTATTGGTGTGATTAGAGTATTGGGTCCTCCTTTTTATTGGTTTATCCTTCACATAGAATGTGTTTTACTTAGGTATGGGGCAGTGGTGTTGTCGTTCTGTTGATTTTAAGCTGCACCAATCTGAGATTGAACCAGATATGTGAATGTCTACTCTGTTATTTGTAGGGATGCAGATACTGTAACTGATGCCGTAGAGTTTGTACTCCAAAATTTCACAGAAATGAACAAACTTTGGGTGCGGATGCAACATCAGGTTGGTCAAACTGCCTGCAGAGTGTTTATGCTCTCATGTTTGGACATGCATGTTGTCACAATAGTTGCATGTCATGAGGGCATGATTTCTGGTCACGCAGGTTTATTAATGCATGTGAATCATTCATACTCTTAGCTGACCCTGAGTTGAGGCTTGCTGTCGGGCTTTCTGGTCTGCAGGGACCTGCCCGGGAGAAGGAGAAACGGGAGAAAGAAAGGAGTGAGCTGCGCGATCTTGTAATATCTGAAGCCTGTAACTGGTTTAGTTCGCTGCAATGGGATTGTATACATGATCAAATGCTTATAGAAGGTTTTGCTTTCTTCTTTATCCTTATTTATTGTTAGGTTGGGAAGAATCTCCATGTTCTCAGTCAGATAGAGGGTGTTGATCTTGATATGTACAAAGATGCTGTGCTTCCCAGAGTATTAGAGCAGGTCTTATTTGTTGCTTTTTTATTTCTATTTTGTTTGGCAAAGACATGATTCACTTTTTAACTGGATTTTTCATTTTTCCTTTTTCTTGATTATCTTTGACAGGTTGTAAATTGCAAAGATGAGTTGGCCCAGTTTTACTTGATGGATTGCATAATTCAAGTCTTCCCTGATGAGTATCACTTGCAAACTCTTGATGTATTGTTGGGTGCTTGCCCTCAGCTTCAGGTTAGTGAACTTGTGCTTGTTTGAAAAGCATTAGGTTTTGTTCAATGAAGAGGGTTGCAAAGAAGCTCCAAAAAAGTATCAGCAAGATGATTACTGATAGAAAAAATTGATGAAAAAGCTACAAGTAACATATGGACCCTCAATTTTTTTTGTTTAAACTTCTGTAGAGGTTTCTGTAAGCTGATGGTGTGGAACTTGTAACTCGAGGAGTAGCTCATTTGGCATCTTCAAAATTTTACTTAATAATGTGATATGCAACAAATAGAAGCTAACCTAGTGATATTCTTAATGCATTTATTTGCGAATTATCTTACAGCCTATAAACTATTTTGCATCATATTCTATTTTCAGGATTTATGTTTTCAGGTCTACAGAACCGAAAATACCAGTTAACTTGTTTTAGTAAATTAGCATCTACCTTTTCTGAGTGCTACTTGTCACTTTTTATCTTGAGCACCAACCCCTTTAAGGAAACCAATGTACATTACCCGATTGTTTTAACTTTTAATAGATAGGCATATGAATGAATTTTACATCAAATAGTCTACAGTTGCCCCCCCATCTGGATCAATTGGAAATGCTCAAGCAAATGCTCAACAGTAGCTCATTTATACCTTGTTAAGAACTATGACATTACATCCAAAATATACATGACAATTTTATGAAGTAAATCTTGTATATACTGTCACTAAGTTGCTTTTTTGTTTTTCTTTCTTGTTTTCTTTTCCCCTAGCCATCCGTTGATATCAAGACAGTACTGTCTCAGTTAATGGAAAGGCTTTCACATTATGCTGCATCAAGTGCAGAGGTGTTGCCAGAATTTTTGCAAGTGGAAGCATTTGCCAAATTAAGCAATGCCATTGGCAGGGTATATTTGGACTTTTTCTTTTGTCTAATAAATGTCCAATGTTGTCATCATGCAGTGCAAACACGTGTGTGGTTCATTGATTGTGAAATATGAGGTCTTCCATTGTTATGCAGGTGATAGAGGCACAGCCTGACATGCCCACTGTTGGAGTTGTAACTTTATATTCATCTCTTCTCACCTTCACTCTTCATGTTCACCCAGATCGACTTGATTATGCAGATCAAGTCCTGGTATGTTTCCATGCTAAATGCTTGATTTCATGCATGTTAACTGCTGTTCTTAAAAATTCATTTGATCCAAATTCAGCCATTGTCATTATTTCCTTAATTTGTGGTAATAACTAAAACAAATATTTTCAAATAATGAAAGAAGCAATATCGTTGTTGAATTTTGTCATGTAATAGTATTATTGCATTTAATGGGCAAGAACACTGTTCCTTTCATGCACAAGGGGAAAAAAGTTCCTTAATTCTGTCAAGTTCGTGTCTTGATTGTACCTACCTCTTGTTAGGGAGCATGTGTGAAAAAACTCACTGGCAAAGGGAAAATTGAGGACAGCAAGGCAACAAAGCAGGTTGTTGCTCTATTAAGTGCTCCATTAGAAAAATATAATGATATTATGACTGCCTTGAAGCTTTCAAATTATCCTCGTGTACTGGAATATCTCGATGTTCCAACCAATAAGGTCATGGCAACTGTAATTATTCAAAGCATTATGAAAAATGGAACTCGCATTTCTACCTCAGACAAGGTATAGGTTATTTAATTCTGTTCTTTTTTATTTTTATTTCACTTTCTTTTGTTGTTGTAAGTATCTTACCACAACATTGCTTGGATTCTAGGTTGAAGCATTGTTTGAACTGATAAAGGGGCTGATTAAGGATTGTGACGGGACCTCAAACGACAAGGTCATTTAAGTTCCACAGCTAGTCATCTAGGGCTATTTCTTAAAATCATGGATATTGTGTAAAGACAATCCTTATTTGTCGGTTTTTTTTATCCCCCATCCCCAAAACTCCCACAGCTGGACGAAGATGACTTCAAAGAGGAGCAAAATTCTGTTGCCCGCCTAATCCAGATGTTTTACAATGATGACCCAGAAGAGATGCTTAAGGTGAATATACATGCATTACCATCTTGATAATTATGCTCATTTTTTCTGCTTGAAAGTCCATATCTTCCAAACTGTAGTTAATAGTTTCAGCCGATTTCACTTCCTTTTACTGTAATTTTTTTACTTATGCTGCATATGGGTTTCACCCTTTCAATTACTCAAATAAGTTTTTTTTACTTACTAGCTTGGATCTGTCGGTGAGTTAGTTTGTCACGTTGAGCTTTTCACCTTAATAATAAGTTAATAAGTGTGCCTGGGTCGCTGTGAGTGGAAATAGTTATCTTTATTTACTGTTTTAATAGTTTGTTTTTACGGTCTTTGATATGAAATTAGTGAGTGGGAAGTTCAACTTACTCTGTGTTGTGTCATAATAACCATCCACTGAATTGCAGATCATAGAAACTGTGAGGAAGCACATATTGGCTGGAGGACCGAAACGCCTGCCTTTCACTGTTCCACCTCTTGTTTTTTGTTCGCTAAAGGTTGGCTGATCATATTGATTAGTTGTCTGGTTTTGTTATACCTTATTTTTCTGCTTAAACCGTGATGAATTGGTGATGCTGTAAACAATAGCATGGGTTAGATACCAAATCAACAACCACAACAATAACAATAATGCAATTGTGAACTAGTTGAGGATGGCTGGTTAGAACCCAATCACTTAAGCATTTTGGTTGTTTGATTTAGAGGTTGATTGTAAAATCATTTTTGAGGGCCTCAAAAATGCTACTAAGGCTTCTTATTTCGCAGTATACACTTTGTGTAGATAGTTGATTTGGCATTTGCATTCTATTTGACAACTCCGATAAACGGTGCATCCCTGCCTAGCAAGCTGCAAGTTGTTGTCAACTGACAAATTGTGATTCTTGTCTTTCTTTCTATGCTGGATGTTGAGAAATTTTGGGAGCTCCGTTTCTCATTCCTATTAGGTGGCATACATAACAAGCCATAATATCAATCAAGCCAAATTACAATGGCGGTTATTAATTTTCTGTTCATGCTCTCATGATTTTCTTCCTGAAAATGGTTTTTTTTTATTTTTTTTTATTTTACCCCTTAATTTACAAAGGCAAATACAAGAATTGATGCAATATGTGTACTGTATTATATATGCAGTTGGTCAGACAGTTACAAGGTCAAGAAGAAAATCCTTTTGGGGATGATGCATCAACAACACCAAAGAAAATTTTTCAGCTTTTAAACCAGGTAATCACCCTAGCAAAATGATTGGTGCTAGCCTAGTTGTACATTATGACTGAATATTTGTTAATGTCGAGGGTGTGAGATTTGTCAGCATTTTAGCGTTTAAAGCAACTAATCATCCTTACAATTGAGTGACATTTACATCTTGTTTATTCTCTCTGCTTTGGTCTTTTTTGTAAGTTCAAGTTGTTATTTTTAAATATTATGGGTAGATAGTTGGTCAATTGGTCTGCTGAAACTTTTTTCTTTTTTATCTCAGATTATTGAGACTCTGTCTGGTATACCCGTGCCAGAATTGGCTTTGCAGTTGTACTTGCAATGCGCCGAGGTACTGGAATATTCTTGGTGCACATTAAAATGGCATTTTCTAACTATAATACTGATATTCTTGTTTTACTCTTCCAAAAGGCTGCAAATGACTGTGAATTGGAACCCGTTGCATACGAGTTTTTCACCCAGGCTTATATCCTATACGAAGAAGAGATTTCTGTAAGTCTAAATTATCTCCATTTCCTCCCCACCTTCCTTTTCTATCCCCGGGCTTTAGCGTAATTTCAGAAGAGGACCATTCGTATTGATACATTTTGTGGGCTAGCCATGCTTAGTTCTGCTTTTCCATTGTCATACCAGGATTCAAGAGCACAAATCACGGCTATCCATTTAATAATAGGAACTCTTCAAAGGATGCACATCTTTGGTGTTGAGAATAGGGATACTTTAACTCACAAGGCCACAGGGGTGATTATTTATTCTGATATTTAAATAGTTCTCATATTTATTCTAATCAATCCTAAATTGGTTGTGCCTTTTAATTGGATAGTATTCAGCGAAGCTTCTAAAGAAGCCAGATCAGTGCCGAGCTGTGTATGCATGCTCACATCTGTTTTGGGTTGAAGATCATGATAACATGAAAGATGGAGAGAGGTGTGTTTCTATTGATATGACATCTAGGAGACTTCAAACTCCTGATGAATTATTGCGGTTAAAATTTTTAAGGATTTCCCCATGGCAGTTTATTTGAATGAATTAGCTTTAGGTGAATTTCAGTGGTTCACATGTCCTAATTTAGTTGTTAACATTGATTTTTTGGCCATGGGGAATGTTCGAAGAGAAATATGGGAATTTATTTCTGAATTTATCTTTTGTGATCCTTAATTGTTTTTGTTATACATACTTATTTTGAACCAGAGTCTTGTTATGCCTTAAGCGGGCTTTAAGAATCGCGAATGCTGCACAACAAATGGCCAATGCAGCACGAGGTGGCACTGGATCAGTTATGCTCTTCATTGAGATATTGAACAAGTAAGATTGCTTCCATATCCTTATTTCGGCATCAATTTCTTGTTGCTTGTCGATGGTGTAAAAATGGAATATTGATGTGCTGTGTGTTCACAAATCACAAGGTATCTATACTTCTTTGAGAAGGGGAACCCACAAATCACCGTTGCTTCAATCCAGAGCCTAATTGAGTTAATCATGAATGAAATGCAAAGTGACTCTACTACGTCAGATCCAGCCGCTGAAGCTTTCTTAGCGAGTACTATGCGATATATACAATTCCAGAAACAGAAGGGTGGTGCAGTTGGTGAGAAGTATGAACCCATTAAGTATGAACCCGTAAAGGCTTAACCCACTGGATTGGTCCTGTTAGATTTGGAACCATTTGTTCTTGTGCATGCCTAGTGATTGTTTTCATTTATCTTTTCGATTTCAACTGTGGGACCACAAGTTTGGGTGTTCTGATGTTCTCTGACAGCAAAAACACTCGGCCATTTAGTTAGGATCAGGATGCACTATGAGAGACTGAGTCGTTATTGAACTTTTGCTTGATCCTTTTTCAAGCTTTACATCAATTAAGAGAATTGGTTCCTAGTTCAGTCGCTAGATTATTCCAGTTGTGCTAAAGGTTTACACGAAGTTGTGGTCGTCTAGTTTAGAGTTTAAAGATACAGAATTGCTGTCTATATTTTTGTCATTTGCACTCTTCACCTTTCAAATGGAATTGTGGATACCATACCAAAGTATTTGTCAAATTTTTTCCTTCCTTAGATATATGATGTATTTGTCTAGCCGGATGTAATTGGGTCATTGGGTGACTTTTCAATAGTCATTGCAATAGTTAAGTAACTAAACTAGTATTTATGTTCGTAATAATATCACATCACAAAGAATTAATCTATGTGTATGTACACTTTCATACGATCATTTATATAATACAAAAAATATGTAAATATTAGCACGGAAAAATAAAATTTTTGTGCTGATGTTTATATTTTTCGGTGTTAAAAATGGTATGTACGGAAGTGTATAATAGTACATGTAGCATTATCGTATTACAAAAATGTAACTTTTTTTTTTTTAAAAAAATAAAGCTTTTCGTATCTAATTTTTATTATGAAATAAAAATTTCATAATATTTAACGTTTTTTTAATAAATATTAAAGCATTTATCAAATAAGAAATAACAAGGAAAATGTAGTGTTGTGTTGTCAATAGGCTATGGGTTTAGTTTGGAGGCCGTAACTTAGAAGTTTAGAACTAAAAAAGTAAAGATCCAAGGGGTGAAAGGGGCGAGTTTAGAAAATAATAAAATATGATGGGGAAAAAATAGTGGTGGAAGAAGGGGATCAAAGCTAAAAGCTTTTCTGGGCCAACTAGGTCGTCCAACAAACCTCTAGACCGAATGGCATGTGGCAATTGGTTGCCCAGTAGTGAGCTAGGGTTTACTGGGTTGGCCATCATCCTTTGACCTTTATCCGTTAAATTTAAAAGAACTAGAAAGAAAAGAAGATATAAAAATAAAAAGTAGAGAAGAAGAATTTGATTTATTCTATAAAGTGAACAAGAATTTCTTAATTGAGGAACATAATAATGCAAATGAAGATGTACGTTAAGAAAAGACAATAAGAACAAGTTAAAACGCGAGTAGTTTATTCAAACGGGCTCCAACATTACTCTGTCTGGCAACATGTAAGGGTTAAGAAAGCCCAACATGTTGAACATGGTTTGGGTATGTCTTACGCCACCATAATAAGGGTGTTGAGTTCTTTTTATTATTATCTCAAAATAAACAGGTTGAAATTTCTCATATAATTCCTATAGCTATCCTGAAGTTGAACAAGAAAAAGAATGAAGCATTCCCCAAAGGGCAACTGAATTATAGAGGCAACGTTACGTGGAAATAGAAATAATTTAAATATTAATATATATCCAAGCAAACAAGGCGTTATCCTTACTGGGATATTCCAGTCTTTGAATACATAAAATGAAAAGAAAATGCAAATTTGACTATTAGAGTTGACAATAATTCCAAGAAAGCAAAGCTACTTATACTCAAGGAGATGTAGAGTGAACACCCACATACTTCTTCAACAATACAGGTTGAACTCAACATACGCCTGTCAAATCTTTAATCCTAGCCAATCACAATATCGAACACGCCTTTTGTGCTTTACCCTTCTTTTTCTTCTGCTTTGGCGGTTGAAGCACAACTCTTATGGCTGCATCAAACACTGCCTTCACATTCTGCAACATCACAAGCACATTAGCATATTGAGAAATAGGAGGGGGGACATATCGGAAACAGATTCGAATTATGTACCTCCTGTGTTTTAGAACTGCATTCGATGTAAGCTGGTGCATTGATCAGCTTCCTAAGCTCCTCACCCTTTATGGGGATCCACATGTCAGATTTGATTTGTTGTATAACCAAACAAGATTCAAAAACAGCACCAAAATCAATATTTACCTGAGCATTAGTAATGGGCACGGCACCAGGATGGTCTATGCAGAACTGCTTATCATCCCGAAGATCTGTATCATTACAAAATCACAAAATGAAACTCTCTCTTACATTTTTTGGAGAAAAAGGGCCAACCTGTCTCCATATATGCCATACTAATGAAAGTTATGAAACTAACAACCAACCAGAAACATTGAAGGCATTGAGATCCACTCAGATATTCAAAAGTTTCATCATTTGTTCATAGCACAAACTATATATATACATTTAAATTGGGGGGAAAAATATGCTTCAAGGCATCATCCAACAAAATCATGAAATCAAGCTTAGATAGTAATAAACTAACCAAGCTTTGTGCCAACCAGAATTATGGGGACACCAGGTGCATAATGCTTCAACTCTGGAATCCACTGGAAATGAATGAAACATGAACATATTTATCAACACATATTCATAAACACAAGGAACACAATATTATCAATCAATGCAAGATAAGTACCTTCTTGGAGACGTTCTCATAACTAGCCTTGCTTATGAGAGAGAAAGCCAATATGAAAACATCGGCACCACGATAACTCAAAGGTCTCAATCTGTTGTAATCTTCTTGTCCTGTTCCCCAAATGACACAATAAATCTGAAAAGAACTTCCCAAATCACAGGTTTCACACATTAAAATAACTTAATTATGCAACATTACCAGCAGTATCCCACAAGCCCAGATTAACAATGGCTCCATTGACAACCACATTTGCACTGAAATTGTCAAACACAGTTGGCACATAATCCTGTTCCCAAACAAATTGCAGTGTCAAAAGAATTGAAACAAAATATAACCAATCCAAACTCTTCCTAACATTTTTTTTACATTAAAAAAAGTAAGCACATTTCACGGCTAAATTTCAAATTTTCAAAATTTCACCACCATCTCAATACACCCAAAAAAACTAAACTTTCTCAAATAACAAAGAAAATGGTGAAGACAGGGAAGAAGAAATCACCGTTGGGAAAGTGTTGCTGGTGTAGGAAATTAGCAAGCATGTTTTTCCCACAGCTCCATCCCCAACAGTTACACACTTAATGAACTTGGAAGCACTCATCTTTTCACCTTCTCTTACACCAGAACCCCTCCAACAAGCAAAAAAACGATAGCCTCAGATCTTTCACCTGAGGAATCAATGAATCACACAACCACACACACTCTCTCTCCCTCCAACTTCACCTTCTCCACCTCCACGTACTTTATCTTCTGCTTCAATTACGCATCTGTGCAGAGCAAAACCAAAATGCACTCACAAAATGACGAAGAAGAAGCAGCTTCCATGAATGAACCGATAAAAAAAAAAAGTGAAATTTTGAAAACAAGGAAAATGCGGAACCCTAATCGGTAGAGTTTGAAGGTAAAGTGAGTAAAAAAAAAAAAGAAAAATAGGAGAAGTGTGGAAACCCTAACCCTTTTGGAGGAGAAGGAATTAAAAACGGTAATGGGTGTTGAGACAGAGAAGAAGAAAGAGAAAAAGATGAAACCTTTTCTTGGCCGATAAATTTTGCAGTTGAAGCGTTCCTTCATTCACCCAAAACCAAACTCGTAGCTTCGTGAGTTTCTATTTTTATTTATTTATTTATTTACTATTTTTTGGTAATAAAAAACATTTATTTAGTTATTTTGGTAATAAAAAAAAGAATTTGTTATCTTTTTATTACAACTTTAACAAGACGTTTTAATAGGAACAAAATTCGGATCCGGCCGGACTCAAATGAATTCGTGGCTAGGGATATAGTTTATAATTTCTCTTTTTATTTATTAATTATTACATTTTGAAACTTATTATATTTCAAATGAAAATGGAGGGAAAAATTTAAATATCCCATTAAAAAAGGGTGATGTATGCAGGTGGAAATAAATAAATAAGGATACAATAAAGGCCAAACTAAGAGATCCGTTAACTCCTTCAAATTGTGCTATGCTTTTTTAGACTCTCGGCTTTATTTTGAATACAAACTTTTTGGTCAAAAGAAAAGAATCTTTAAAAATATTAGGTTAAAATTTGATGGAGGGAGATGAAAGTTTGGTTGCATTAGTTTAACAAGCGTAGGTTTAGATTTAATTTTTTGTATTACGTCTTATATATTTAGGTTTATTATAGAATGATGTAAGAGATTAAGTATTGAGCTTGTTCACAATTTTGCTTTATTTACTTTGATCAAAAAATTAAAGAAGATAGAGACATGTAATTTCTATTAAAAAAAAAAAAATCTAAAGTATGCAATTTAATAAAGTTGTCATATGAATATAAGAAATATTAATGGACAAAACTTTAATTTATCTATACTATCATAAAGTTAGATAATTAACCATTAAAACATATACTTCTAAACTTTCACATATTTTTTTTATAATATCTAAATATTATATTTTACATTGACATTTTTTTTTATCATTTTTAAATATCACATACACTAAATATTGATAAATATTGATTTATAAATATTTAACTTTAGATGTTTTAACAATAAGGTTGAATTTTCATGTTTCCTATGTTACCTTCAAATACTAATAAAATAAAAGGTGATCACACAGCTTGACTTGAAACTTAATCTACAAACAACAATATTTCAGGTGGAGGAATCAATGTTTGCCACGTGTGCTGCAGAGAAGCCCCTACCATTCCAAAATTTTCTGTTTTGACCAAGTCAAATTGTCAACAATAGCTAAATGTGAATTGGACAAATAAAACAGAAAGAAACTATGTCACACACACACACATTAGAAAACACCGAAATATTCTCCTAAGTCACATAATTGAAGGGCTAATCCGTGAATTTTGAGTAAAACATAGCAGTGTTAATGGATGCATCACAGAAAAACAAAAACATCATAATCCCATTATGCACAAATTCTCTAAGTTAGAAACTGAAATTAATTGAGAATTCCATACTTGTGTTTGAAGATTAGACCCGTTTATTTCTCTGGGAGTGTTTTTGGTAGCAAAAAGAATGATATGATGCTGACTACTACAAGTAAAATCTTGTTTCTGACAGCACTTGTTGCACAGCTTGTTGTCTCAGTTGTTTCATCACATGGTGCAGCCAAGGGTGTTACTTATGATGGCAAGTCACTCTTCATCAATGGCAAAAGGATGCTTCTCTTCTCTGGTTCAATTCATTATCCTCGTTGTCCCCCTGAGGTACACCATACCATGCATGCATAATATCATTATTGCGTTACATAATTGGATGCATACGTAAAATTAACAGATACTTTAATCTATTTTTGTTAGATGTGGCCAGACATTTTCAAGAAAGCCAAACAAGGAGGGCTCAATGTGATTCAGACTTATGTGTTTTGGAATATTCATGAACCAATACAGGGCCAAGTAATCATGTCTACACTGTTTTAGTACAAGTTTGTGTATAAAAGTAGGCTAATGCTAATAGATTAGTGTTTCTTATCAAATTGCAGCTCAATTTTGAAGGAAACTATGATTTAGTGAAATTTATAAAGATGGCTGGGGAGCATGGCCTGTATGTAACACTTAGAGTTGGGCCATTCATAGAAGCTGAATGGAATTATGGGTATGGAATGAAAGTTATTACTTATTTCTACCTTAATGATTGAAATTACTATATAATAATACCATTGATATTCATTCTTCTCAACTTGCATTGGTGGAAACATTTCAGAGGATTGCCAATATGGTTGAAAGAAATTCCCCAGATTATATTCAGATCAGATAATCAACCTTTCATGGTAGTTGCTCTACCTGGTTCGTATTAAGTCGCAGAATTTCTTCCTAAAATAGCCTAAATAGCTTTGATTGTTTTTCATATGTGCAGCAACAAATGGAAAAGTTCACCAGAATGATCATAAAAAAGATGATGGATGAGAAGCTTTTTGCCTCTCAAGGAGGTCCAATTATTTTGTCACAGGTTAACAATTGAAGTGAGAATTAAAAGTTCACAAAAAATAATAGTATGTACCTTAGATCACAACACTAGATTTAAATTTTCACTGCTGTTTTCTGTCTTTGTTTTTTTTTTCTTTTTCTTTTTCAGATTGAAAATGAATATAACTCAGTTCAACAGGCATACAAAGAACATGGCACCACTTATGTCCATTGGGCAGGAAACATGGCTGTTGGTCTAAACACCGGAGTACCATGGATTATGTGCAAGCAAACAGATGCACCGGGTGCAGTGGTATGTATGTCATGCAATTCCTTTATGATTGTTATTTCTTTTTCTCTTCTGAATGGAAAAACGATTGGAAGAAATCATCAATGATTATGCAGATAAATACTTGCAATGGAAGAAACTGTGGAGATACATTTGGTGGCCCTAACAGCCCTGATAAACCAACATTATGG
The DNA here is from genome assembly GCA_036250425.1 of Stylosanthes scabra. NCBI lineage: Eukaryota > Viridiplantae > Streptophyta > Magnoliopsida > Fabales > Fabaceae > Stylosanthes > Stylosanthes scabra. The sequence goes on along the minus strand of JASCZI010241955.1, from coordinate 19,615 downwards.
ACTGAGAATTGGACAGCACAGTAAGTGTAATACTCAATTGATGACATTATAATGGCGCTAGCCTGCGAGATACTTTGTTCATTTGGAATCAATGTCTCATTACAGGTATAGAGCATTTGGAGATCCACCGTCGCAAAGAACTGCTGAAGACATTGCATTCTCCATTGCTAGATTCTTCTCTAAGAATGGCACTCTTGCAAACTATTATATGGTAGATAGCTTTTCAATAATGGATGTTGCAGTTTAGCTCTAAAACTCAAAATCCAAAAGATTTCCATTTCCAATAACACCTTTGTTTATCTGTTGTTGCTTGACAGTATTATGGTGGGACGAATTATGGACGAACAACAGCGTCTTTCATAACAACTCAGTACTACGATGAAGCTCCTCTTGATGAATATGGTTAGGCATGTTGGACTTGGACCCTCAAAATTTATATTTTGGGTTGCTTTAGAAGCTGCACAATTCAGCTTTCTTCATGTCTGAGGTGCATTTGTTTGTGAATTTAGGTCTGCAGAGAGAACCGAAATGGGGGCATCTGCGAAACTTGCACAATGCATTGAAACTGAGCCAGAAAGCTTTATTGTGGGGATCTCCATCAGTGCAAGTATTAGGTGATTATATGGAGGTAGGCCTCTAAAGGTTTCATATCATCAGAACCACCATGGAGCAATTCATATTGTGTACTGTCTTAGGCTGCATTGTTGCTTATTATGGGGATTCTTTCTTTGTAGGCTAGAGTTTATGAGGGGAAAGGACATGCCTGCGCCGCTTTCTTGTCTAACAACAACACTTTAACGGCCGAAACTGTGAAATTTAGAGGAGCCAAATATTACCTGCCGCCGCGTTCTATAAGCATACTCTCTGACTGCAAAACGGTTGTCTACAACACAAGAATGGTAGCATACATGTTCATGTTCTCATCTTTCTAAGTTCTGAGCTTGATGCCAAGCTAAGCTCTAATTCAATCTGATTCAATTTTACTTTAGATTGTTTCCCAACACAATGAAAGAAGATATAAGGACTCAGATAAAGCCAATAAACTCCAATGGACAATGTTCAAAGAGAAAATTCCTACCCCAGATAATTCTCCTCTCAAATTTGTAGAGCCAATGGAGCACTTCAGCACAACCAAGGATGAAACTGATTATCTATGGTTCACAACAAGGTAAGTGGAAATCCTTACCACAAGTCCAGAATATCAAGAAATGGTTCTGAATCTCATTTTATCCCCCTCCCTCGCCATTTTCTCTTTCCTTTCAATGAATGTGCTGGTGTTCTTTCTCCATGGCTCAGTTTAAAGTTGGAGCCATCTGACTTTCAGCCGACTGTTCACCCGGTGCTTGAAGTAACATCCCTTGGTCACGTTTTGCATGCATTTGTGAATGGTGAATACGTAGGTAATGTTCTTTCTAAAGAGACTATTCTATGCTCCAGGGACTCATCTCAATGTGGCTTACATGAAAAAATGGTGGAAAAGGGAGGACCAATATATATATATATATATATATATGTTCTATCTCTCAATTTGCATTGTTATCATAGGATCTGGGCATGGAAACCTTGCAAGAAAGAATTTTGACTTCAAAAACCCAGTATCCTTGAAGCCGGGAATAAATCACATATCAATCCTGGGTGCAACTGTTGGGTTCCCAGTAATGCTTTCATAACTTCTTTTTTACTCATTTATTCATCATTCTTTCATCTCAAGCAGAATGGTTTAGGAACTCATAAAATATGCCTTTCTTCATCACTCTAGGATAGCGGATCCTACTTGGAACACAGGGTAGCAGGTGTCCGCGCTATAACCGTGCTTGGCCTTAAAACTAGTCCTCTTGAGCTAACGAGAAAAGGATGGTCGCATAAGGTGTGACATGAGAACTTCACATGCACATAATTAGTCCCTAGTGTAGTTTACTTTTGAGACCTAAAGTTATACTTGTGCTGCAGATCAGCATAGATGGCGAAAAACTCAACATTTTCACAGAGCAGGGTTCTCAAAAGGTTAAGTGGACTAAAGCTGAAAAGAAACAGGCTCTCGCATGGTACAAGGTATTCTTGTTTGGTAAAACATGATCATGTGAATTTGAAATCAAAATGATAGGTAAAGAACCAATTTATCTAATGCTTGAAATGTATGTTTCATCAATAACAGGCTAACTTTGATGCTCCTGAGGGAAAAGACCCTGTTGCTATTAGCATGGAAACTATGTCCAAAGGCATGGTTTGGGTGAATGGGAAAAGCATTGGCCGTTATTGGTCATCATACCTCTCTCCTCTAGGAAATCCTTCTCAATCCATGTCAGTAGTGTACTATACCTTAATACTACCTCCTCCCACTTTTAAGTGTCATGTCTCGGGTGTATCTGACACCCGAGATATGACACTTAAAAGTGGACGGATAATGCATGCAAGCAGCAAGTACATGAAACTTATATTTGAATATTTTGTATTTCCAGTTATCATATTCCAAGAGCTTTCTTGAAGCCAAAGGAAAATCTAATAGTTGTATTAGAGGAAATGGGAGGGAAAGTAGAGGGTATCAAGATCCAAACCGTCAATAGAGATACAATTTGCAGCATGGTAAGGGAAGATTATCCACCAACTGTGAAGTCAGGGAAGAGACGTTCGGTAAGCTCCACAGCGAACAATCCAAAACCAACAGCAAACTTGGTGTGTCCTGAAAACAAAATAATCACTCATGTAGAATTTGCAAGTTATGGTGATCCGCTAGGCGAGTGTGGAAATTTGTTCGCTGGAAACTGCACTGCACCAAATAGCCAGAAGGTGGTGGAACAGGTAAAACAACTTAACCTTGATTCCTTTTTTCCATGCATTATACTCAGATGAAACATTCTTCATGTCATTGTGCAGTATTGCTTGGGAAAGACAAAGTGTGCTGTGCCCTTAGAAAAGAATATATTTGACAAGGATGGAAAACTTTGCCCACATATCTTAAAGTCTCTTGCTGTTCAGGCACACTGTGGCCACCAAACCTGATGTCCCAAAAGTGGATTTGGATCCTCAAGAGTAAGATTTTCATTTTAAAGGGTAAATGAGGAATTTCATCCTTGGATCAATAAAAAGAAGATGAGTCTGGCTTCTAAGTTTATTGATCCAAAAGTTAAAATTTGCTAAATTTATCCAATAAAATGATATCCTCACTTCAAAGGATCCTTATCTAGAGTGAGTATAGTCTATGTAAAGTAGGCACCATGAGGATCACAAAACATAATGTCCAATATTGGACTGACATTTTTACATGCAATTTTAGCAGATTTAGGTAAGTCTATATGAATCCTTTTAGTTGTTTATGAGGCTATAATGTGATTTGGTAGACCAGATTCCAGATATGTACATGATCTCTGGTTCATCAGGAATATAGACTCTACACAGGCTAGGTAGAAAGCTGGAAATCTTGGTGATGGCAAACCAGCAAATATAACCATATTTCTCAAGAATCATAACCAATTATAATATTTATTTACTTCTGTACATCACAGTTCTTTTTCATTATTTTCCTTTCCCCACTCTAAAACAAGAATAATTACTCATGGTTTCAGTGTTATTTCCAGTATATTATCCCCGTGAAATGAACACTGCCTATTTTCAAATACCACAAAGAATATGTAGGCATGTAGCTGTGAAAGTTAGCTTCTGTTAGAACAACTAAAAGAGTTACCATGAAATCTTGTAATATTGGAATTACAGTAACCATCTTAGTCGTCAAACTTCAAGTCACCGTGTTCTCAAGCGCAGAATTAAAGCAACGAAAAAGATGGGAATAACATGATCTCTGCCCAGATAATAATTATTGATCAAGCCTCAATTTCTAATAATACAGCTTTGTAATACACTCTTGCTTGTATAAGGTAGTACCAAGGGTGGAATACAAAGAACACAGGAAACTTACACGAGATTATCAGGAGATACAAGCACTCATTAAAAAGAATTGCAAAAGGATATCATAACCCAAAATCAGGATTTACAGAATGCA
>JASCZI010241955.1:2248-15608 GCA_036250425.1 Stylosanthes scabra | reverse complement strand
TTTCTATCATAGTCCCCAGTGAAGACACAATTGCCTAGAGGACCCTTCAGAAGGATAAGCCTTAGCAATCCATCTGCTACCTTCTTATCAACCTGTCAAACCAAAATGAATAAACCATCGAACAAAAGAAAAGAAAATCAAGCATGGAAAGAGTGGTAAAGCATCAAGACCCTTACCGCCATCACTGATTTGAACATGTCCACCGTCACGGTTTCAGGAGGCGTAGTAGGTAACTTAGTCTCTTTTAAAATGTCTCCAACTCGTTTCACAATAGAATCATCAATCCAACCTAAGCGATATGACATGTCAACAGCCATTACCTGTAAACATAGACATACAGTTTCCACTCACTATGGGAAAAAGTGGGCAAGAATAGAAATGCAAATGTACCTATTGAGGGTTCTATTTGAACTTTGAAAAATAAAGAATAAAATACCATGCCGGCTGCAACAGCCTCTCCATGAAGCCACTGTCCATACCCAACTCCAGTTTCTATTGCCTAAAATTCAGTGGCACAAGAAAGAGAAAAAGAATTAGGAAATTACCAAAGAACATTCTCGACAACCTTAAGTGCTAAATATTTCTCAAACAATGTTTATTTACTCAATTTCAATTCTAATTACATTTACAATTTCAAGCGTGGTCGAGAAGAAATATGCATTTATATCCTCAGTTATATAATTTTTCAGGATATCACATAATAAAAAACAATACAATAACCAGTAGAAAGAAAACAACTCACATGACCAAATGTATGACCCAAGTTTAATGTTGCTCTCATTCCACTTTCCTTCTCATCTAAGGAGACAACCTCAGCCTTGTTTTCACATGATCGCTTTATAGCATATGCCAGTGCATTAGGATCTCTGTAGTGGATGACATTAACTTGTTAGGAATGGAACAATAGAATACCGCTACAGAAGCAACGATTAAAAGGAAAAAGAAGACAGAGAGAAAAGTATGTGAAATGCAATAAGCAATGAGAAATCATAAAGCACAAACGTTGAGAGTTGTGACACATTTTTCCCATGAAGAGCACATTTCACTTCATATGCAGGATTGTTAAAGTACAGTACTGCGCTTGAACATTTACCTTGCCATTAATGCCTGCATATTTTTCTCTTGCCACTCAAAAAATTCTGCATCCCTAATAAGCCCATACTTTATAACCTCTGCAAAACCTGATGCTAGTTCCCTATCTGGCAACGTATTCAATGTGTCTGTGTCAATAAGCACACATTGAGGTTGGTAAAAAGCACCAATTAGATTCTTTCCAAGACGATGATTTATCCCAGTTTTACCACCAACTGATGAATCAACCTGAGTAAAAGAAAATACACAATCTAATGAATAGTGAAGAACAGTAAATTAGGTACTGGAGATCAGAACTATTGCCATTAGATGGAGCAGCAGCAAAATCAATAGAAAATTAGAGGAAATCAAGTGTGGTGTGAAGGGGACATCGAGAAGAAAAAGACCTGTGCCATAACAGTGGTAGGAATCTGAATAAAATTAACACCCCGTAGGAATGAAGCAGCAGCATAGCCGCACATGTCTCCAATCACACCGCCACCAAGGGCAACAAATGTACTGCGTCGGTCCAACCGTGACTCGATGGCCTTGTCAAAGACTTTCATAAGTGTATCCTATCAGTTGAATATGCAATCACATTTTAAGCAATTTCCCACCAGATCCAATAAACACAAAAGTCAATTCAAGACGAGAAAGACCTACCATGTCCTTGTACTGCTCGCCATCCGGCAAAATTACACTCTCTACTGAAACATTTGGGTTTCCCTTTGTTAAAGCATCAACGACCTTGTCTAGGTACAATGGTGCAACCGTGTTATTAGTAACCACAAGAACCCTCTTTCCATGGACATGCCTATCAAACAAAAACAAACTAGTAAGAACAATGAAACAGAATCTGCCACCTGAATGACAAGTTTGAGTTCTCAATCATGTTTGTAGGTATGGTATAACACACTGCACAAATAATTGAAAATGGAGAAACCAAATATCTAATAATAATAATAACCATTATTAGCTAAAATATATACTACAACAATACATCAATCAAAAGCATTCATATTCAATAGTGTCCTATTGTAACACTAGCACAACGCTGACCCATACAATTAAATGATTGCCCCTAAAGCATGGTTGACTGACATAAACTATAAAACTAATAATGTGAATATCTTTCTTTTGTGCACAATTTTGGTCCATTGCAGGGAATTGGAGCTTCCAACCAATACCGTCATTTAACATCATTTGAGCTATCAAGATTCAAAAACACAGATTTGCCAATAATTAAAGACAAGAAACGGAAAAAAATATAATTGTGATGACATAAATGAAATAAAAATTTAAATTTGACAAGTTGAATTAGTGAAGTTACCTCTGGAGAAGCTCGGGTTTGTGGAGCAAGCCGGATCCAATATAAATTGGGTAGCTGCGGTTGCCCAAATCGACGTCAACAATGGTGGGTTCATTCTTTGAAGTAACGGGATCCATAACTTGAGCTGAGCTAGCGCATATCCTCGATTTCGAAAGAGGGGCACTTTGAATGTGAGAACATCGTAATCGAAAGTGGGGTGGCACCAAGTTTGGATTTTGAAGCGAGGAGATGCGAGTGGGTAGCTTGGAGGGTGTTGTTGGGGCTGCGTGTTTGGCAGAGAGGGAAAGGGAGTAATGGGTGGCGGTGGAAGAAGCCATTGAAGCTCCTCAGGAGAAGTGCGAGGTTGTTGAGGATTGGGGGTTGGTGGGTGAAGAAGGTGCCAACATGATGAGTGTGTGAGATTGAAAAAACAATGCCTTTTTGTTGAAGAGAAGACGAAGATGGTAACAGTGTGTGGGGTTAGGTAAGGGACCTCACACCTCAGTTTGGTTGGTGAGTGAAAATAAAAAAATCCCTTTTCAATTTCCTCACGTGTAAGCTTAATTAAAAGATTGATTATTATATGATTAATAATTGGTTTAGTGTGCCACTCACTAGTCCCTCACGCAAGTGTCAAACCCATGAATGAAGCTCAAATTCGCAATATATTAGTCCTCGACCTAGCAGGTTAAAAAGCTATTCACTAGTAATTAGCTTAAACTTGCTTTATACTTTCATGTACATAGCTCTAAATCATAGAATGTATATACGTATGTATTTGAGCATCAAACTCGAGTCTTAAACAATTCTTGAATGATAAAAGAAATTACTGAAGGGATGGTTCTACAATTCTTTATGCAAATTAGCAATGAATGCAACTGCGTGGACGTAGATTATATCTCATATCTGAAGAAGATGTGATTGAATGATCTGATATCTCTCCAATTTGTTCTGGAATAATTGTGTAGCTAGGATCATCAAGACAATCTCCATCATCTGATAAATCAGTGTTTATCCACTGAAGCCAATTTATATCACTGTCTTCCTCCAACAACTCTTTTTGCATTTGCATGTCATTTACCTTTTCAACTAGAGTTAGCAGCAACTCATGGTTCAATTTTTCATAATCCCTACAAAAATGGATATTACCAATTGTATCATGGTTATAAATAGTTAAATACCCAACTTTGTTCTTTGTAAATATAATTACCTGTATGTGAATATTGCATATAGAAGTTGTATTGCAGCAACTGCCATGAAGAATGATCTAACCATACTCACAATCCAGGTTTGTTGCTCAATATTATCATTAACAAATCTTAAAATGGATACTTCAATGAAGAACATGCCACAAAGTCCTGAAATTAACCAATCACATTTAGCCAGTAACATAGAATCAAGTTTCTAGACCAGAAAAACAACATAACTGAGGTTTGTTCACATACCTATGTATAATCGTGGCCTAACATTGTATGTTTGTTTTGTACTAGTTAACATATAGATGACAAAGATCGATATGGAATAGACGAAGAAAGCCTTGATTGCTCGCGATTCAAGCAACACTGCATTCTGCAGAGCAAAAAGCTTGTCTAAAGCCAGAAACATGCTTGCTTGCTTTGATTCAAAAGATTCCTGCAGACTTGAGAATTTTAGATGAAAAAGTAAACATGAACACTGAGATGAGGTTCTAAGTTTCTGAGAATTTTCAAACCTGAGCAGCCAATATTGTTTTTGAATTTTCCATTAAACGATCATGAAGTCCTTGAAATTGCTTCTGCCTCTGAACCAACTCTTCATGCTGCTTATTTCCATATTCAGCAAAATGCTCTAGGGATTTTCTGCAATAAGATTAAAAAAAAAAAAAGAGTATAATTTCTAAAAGTTTCCTTGAATTCACATTTGTAAATCTTATCTACCTGCTCTCCTCCATTGCTTTTGATTGAAACTCCGACAGAGAATTTAGACTCTCCAATGCCATGGATTGTCCATCTAGAAGTAATTGTTGTTTATGTAAGGATTTTCCAGCCATATTCCCAATATCTTCAGCTTTTGTGTGTAAGCTTGTTATCTTTGTTGACATAGTATCTCCGAGTTTTATAACCTCTTTCTCAATTTCAATGGCATCATTCCTTAGCTTCTCTATTTCTAGCCCCAAATAATTGTAAGAGTCCTTGATCAATGCCACCCCATCTTCCAAATTCCTCTTCATTCCTTCTTGTCCCTCCTTCAATTGTAACTGTGATTCTGAAATTTTCTTAGTTTGCTCATAAACATTTTCTGAATGCCTCAACACAATATCTACATGATTTTCCAAACTTTTAGCAGTGTGAGCAACTTGTTGTGTATGGACATCTATTGAACTTAGAGAATCATGAATTCGGTTCGAACTTCGCAAAAGACGTTCTGATTTTTCATCCATGCTATCTAACTTATCCTCCACATACTGTGCTGAGCTTTTCAATTCAGTCACAAGCCTTTCAGTTTCATGCTTAAATGCATAAGCCCTGAAAAAACAATAATGTGGAACAAGATTTTCTATCTGATCACTATTTTATATATGACAATATGATAATGTAACTAAGATATTGTAAGAGAAATTGCACTTAACTGTAACTGATGACAGATGGAATTTGTTTCCAAGTAAAATTCAAGGTAAACTTTATGAGCAAGATCATCCAAGTTTCTTAGACATTTGGCCATCGTAGATTTTGGATCACAGTTCTCAAAGGGTGTTCGACCAGAGTCCCTTTGAAAGCAGTCACTAAGATGCCATGCAAGTCTTGACCTTTTATCATTGTCAGCAAGAATCTCAGAACACCCAGAAAAGAGATGCCGATAAGCATGTTGCCAACATGAGTTAGAGTCAATCATTTTGTTCTTAGCATTCTCTACCAACTTGACTCCTTTGCTGTCAATGAAGCCTTCCATAGAGAAGTCAGCAACAGAACCTATGGTGGTGCTGCCTTTGTTGGGAAAAGTTTGTTCTTCACTAAATGATGATGATGAAAACCAACCCCATGAGTCACATCCTAATGAGAAAGAGAGCAAACTAAAGAGTAGAAGATGATAGCAATAATTAGCCATCTCAGAATTCTATTGGTGTGCAAAAGAAAAGTGTGTCATACTATATATCATCGTTGATCGTCACGTTGGTTTGCAAAACGGTGAGAAGCTGGTGGCTAACCGTGTTTTCGAGACTCCAAAGGTTGCAACTTTTTATGAATCCATAACCATAAAACTGGAAAGTGGAAAAGAAATCACCACAATATATAAATAAATAAATTTCAACCCAACTTTTTTTTTTCGCCCATGTTCTCACCCGGAGGAGAGTTCTATTTAAGAGTTTGCTGACCGAGCTGAACACTAGATCCAACTCAAATTGGTTTATATTAGTTGTTTTAAATTAAATTATTTACTTACTCAAATATTGTAATTTGTAATTTTTAAATTTAACTGACATTTGTCTTGAATATTGTTGAATTTATTGTTAAAAAATAAAAATGCTATCACTCATCTTAATCTCAATTATTCAAATTAATTTTTTTAATAAGTTATGAGTAAAGTGAATTACTTTGCCGAAATGGCTTGTTTCGCAAAGGGGTTTTATTTTTGTTTGCCATGATTCTCATCTCAGCGCGTCCTCCATTGTTGTAATCTCATCGTAATACCAAGATTGCGGCTTTCTCTCTAAGGTCATTTTCCTTTCTTCCCTCTTATTCAGGGTTTTCAAAAGATAATTAATTAATTTATTTGAAACCACGATAATGCGTGACTGGAGATGCATCTGCTACCTTTGATTCTCAATTGTTTAAAGTTTGTGTCTTTTTCCCTCTAAATGTTGTCTGCTATGCTGGCAAGTGAATTGCATTATTTGCACCTTTTTATGTATTGGAGAGTTCTTGACTTGACATAGTAGAACAAGAATTATCATCATGAGTTATAACTAGGTTAAAATTTGGCCTTTTTCATTGATTTCAAGGTGTCAATGAATTATGGCAAATGGAATTTAGGTTTTGAAATGTTTGTTATTGTCCTGCATTCTTTCAGTTATTTATCAACATTCTCATGCATGTGTGTGTGACTGTGTAGATGGCAAGAAGACTGGAGGCTCAGCAGCAGGAACAGTCGAGGGCGAGGTGGACGACGTCACTCACTAAGATACTTGCAGAGCTGATGGTTGAGCAAGTACAAAAGGGGAACAAACACAACAACTTATTCAACAAGAAAGCATGGAAATATATCTGTGACGGATTTTACAACAAAACAGGCTTGAAATGGGACAAGGAACAACTCAAGAGCAGATATTCAGTGATGAGGAAGCAGTATTCTACTGTAAAATCCGTTCTTGGTTGGGATGAAGCCACAGGGTCTATAACTGCCAGTGATGAATACATCAAGGTGAGTTCCTTACTTTGGATTTCCAGTGAACATAGTCAGGAGTTGTTTTCTGTTCTTGATGAAAATATTTGATTCACTATTTTTGGAATTACAGAAACATGCTGATGCGGAGACATTAAGAACCAGTGGCTGCCCAATCTTCAAAGAACTATGCACAATATTCTCTGAGCCAGCAACTAACGGCAAGCATGAGCATTTAACTGCATCCGAGGTTGATCATACTCCTAGACCTCTTTGTCCACAGCCCTTAAGGATGCCCCAAGACGAGTCTTCATCCAGATCACAGGATGAGGATGATGCTAATGACCCTGAAACTCCTCAACCTAGCACACCTGCTGCTGCAGCTTCCAGCAGCAAAAGAGGGCGAAAAGGAATCAACGATGCCATAGCAGAAGCGATATTGGAGATGGCTGCAGCTTCAAAGATGAGGGCAACTGCCATAGAGCAATATAATGCTAGATATAGTATGGCTGACTGTATTAAAGAATTGGATTTGATGCAGGGTGTTGATCAACAACTATATTTTGCTGCTTTAGGTCTCTTCAGCAAACCTATTCTAAGGGAGATATTTTTGTCTCTCAAAAAGGATAAAAGATTAACATGGTTGCGTGGCAAGTGTGCTAATGCATCCAATAGTAAATGACAACTTTGATCACATCTTAATCCTAGGTGTTAGAAAAACTGTACACACAATATGGCTGATCTTTTAGTGTTAAAATGGAGTAGATAGATAATTTGGTTGTCTAATGCATTAACTTCACTCAACATAAGCATATTTAAAAAGGAGAACAAAACCATGGTTACAAACTTTTCCTCCTAATTTCAACAATTATCAAATATGTGTTATATGAATCAAACCAAGTGAAATTCTATTCAGCTCCTTTCTTGCGCAGCAAACTTGGCAGCTTCTGCTTCCACTTAGCTATGAGGATAAAATGAGTCATACAAAACTACTGAGTGAAATTACATTGCACTCTTTCATTTGCCTTCATGACATTACTAGGTGTAAGTACAATTTATAGATATGTTTTGCAAGGTGATCATCTATACATCCATGTCAATTCTCCTATGGTAAGATTCTTTTCAATTCATGTTCCTGTCCAACAACTTTGGCCTTGTTGTATACAGACTCGAAAACCTCAGTGCACAAATTCGAAAACCCCACAATTCCCTGAAAAACATGGGGGAAAGACATCTGCAAGTTATTCAACGTCATTGCCCGTGTTACGCTCACTGCCTTTTCATGTTTAGTCTTCTCTTCTTCAGCCTTTGCTCTCAGAGAATCCACCTTAGCACGCTTCTGGCTGACGGGGTCCTTGGTCCGCATGGTACCAGAGGATTCTGTCATGGAGTATGGACCATATTTGCACTCAAGAGATCGAAGCTGAACAACCTTCTTCTCGAGCTCTTTGAATGCAGAATCTGACCTCTTCTTTTGTTTATGCTCCTCTGTCTGTTGAACTGCAACGGCATGAATAACCGTCAACAAGCTTTTAATCCCCTCAGATGCGACCTTGTCCGGTATGCGATCAACAGCAAGGTTCCATTCTTCACAGAGGGCATATATCTTCGACTCCTCGGTAGTTCTGCTCAGCGGGGTTCGGCCAAACTGGAAAAGGCTGAGCCTTAGCCAGCCTGTGAGGGATTGGATATAATCCCTGTGGGCCTTGAAGAGATTGCAGAAGGATTGGTGCCATTGCTGTACTTGAACCTCAAGCTGAAGAGTGGACTGGCGATGAATCTCGGAGGTTGGGGTGGTGGATGGTATGGTATTGATGTATTCCAGCTGCTGAACTATGTGCTTTTGAACTTGATGGCATTCATACATGCTCCGCCACATGCACATCAATCTGCCAATGTAAGACTAAAATGAGTTAACAACATAACATGCAAGCATTTTTATTAAGAAATGAGAAGACTAACCCTTTAACAAGATCAATGAGTTGAGGGTAGAGCTCAATTTCTCTTATTTTGATGATTTCAGAGGAGGTGGTTTCGATGGCCTGCGAGGCAACCATCATCTGTGATTCTAATTTCTCGACCTCTTTCTTCATCTTCTCTGTCTTCACATAGTCAGCCCTCTTCAACTCCAACTTCCTTAGCTGTGCTGCCTTCTTCTCATGCTCCATCTTCATCATCTTAGCATTCTGCACACAACATTCTCAACTTTATGCTCCAATTATTAACATCTAAACTCAAATCTATCTTCATACCTTAACCTCTTGGTACAATTTCTTCTCCCATGCATATAACCTCTCCACAGTTGAGCAGTGACCACCACCGCCACTGCCACTTCCAACACCATTACCCCGGAAACCACCCACAGAAAAAGGAGTTTCCTCAGCCAACTTGCCAAATCCATTCAGTTTCGGACTCGAATTCCATGTCAACAGCGACGGCCATCCATAACCATACACTTTACCTAGGATCAAACAAACAAGCACAACAAAATACAACCTTAAAAATTGATCAAAGAAAAAGAACAACCTTGTTAAATGCTTGTGATTCTTACTTCCTTTGTTGTGGTGAGAAAAACCAGAAGTTGGAACTTGAAGGAGAGACGAAACTTGTGAACCAGAATCAGCAGCTCTGAGAAAATATTCATCAAGCTCCTTTATAACTTCAACCAGATCTTTCGTGTTTCTTGAAACCACCATTGCAAGCTCACTCTGACTTCCCTTCGAGAATCCACTCACCATAGACGGCGGAGCCGTCATGTTCGCCGCCGCGCCACCACCTCCGCCCGCCATAACCACCACCTCCGACCCCGTCGTAGTGGTCGCCGCCTCCCACTCCTCCTCCGTCGCCGACCTCGACGACGGCGGCGGCGGCGCCTGTTGCTGCTGCTGCTGCATGAACGGATCCCAGAAATCCCAACCGGAAGTTGGCGGCGGCGGAGGAGGCGGCGGCGGAAGAGGGGAGGCAGTCATTGAGGTGGTCCAAGTGTCGGAGCTAGGACTCATGGGAGGAGGAGGAGGAGGAGGCGGCGGAGGAGAGGGGAGAATGGGTTGAGGGTGCGGCGGAAGGTGGTGGTGGTGGTGGAGATGGTGAAAAACGAGGGTTTCAGTTTCAGCATTAGCGAACTGAAGCAAAGCAGAACCAGTTGCACGAAGTGAGCGAATGTACATAACATGCGCAGCGGAAAAAGCGTGTCTTGCTTGCACAAACTGCTTCATGTAACGCTTCCTTGATTTGCAACGTGACACTGTCTCTTCTCTCTCTATTCTCGAATGGCAGCACCCCATCTTCTTCTTCTTCTTCCTTCTTCCCTCAAGATATCAACTTGCTTCAGTACAACACTAAAGCTCCTTGCTTTTCTTTTTGGGTATGCAGAAAAGTAGCCTCCAAGTGTGGCTCAAAGGCACTTTCTTTTTGGGGGTCTAAATCTAAGCCATTTTCTGCCTTCACAGCTCAGAGGAGAGAGGAAGTTGAAAGTAGTTGAATCTGGAAGTATAGGGGTGTATCTGGTCCAAGTCCAAAGAGGGTGTAATGGAGAGGAAGATGAAGATGAAGAGGTAAAAGGAGTGGTTGGGAATGGTACTTTCGTTTTTGAGGAGGAGTAGTGAGTAGTAACCAGTAATAGTAGCAGAGAGACAATGGAGCTTTGGGCAGTGAGCCTGCTCCATAAAGAGTTAAAGTCAGTAATTTTATTTTGGTTTCAGAGGGATTATGTTAACCAAATCTTGTGTTTAGTACTATTTTGTTACAGTTTATGGAAATAAAATGGATACCACAACCATAATTTTTTGTTGTTGTTGTTGTTTTTAATTTTTTTTTTAAGTTACATATATTTTATTATTGGAAGAATTTTTTTTTGGTGACAATATTATTGGAAGAATATCCAATATATGAAGGTATACGTAATTTTTATATAAAAGATAAAAATACATATATTTATTTAAGAGTCAAATATATATAGGAAGAATAATGCTACGGAATCTAGGGAAGTACTAGAGAGTCCAAAATTTATATAAGTTATAATCTGTAATTCATATATTCAATATTAAGTTATCATTCAAAATTTTTATAAGTTATTATATGTTGACTCTCTGTTAATCATAATGTATTGATTTTCTAGTCTTTTCACATATGAATAATCTCTAAAAGTATGGAATATTTATTTAATAATATATTCTTTTACTTTTTCTTGTGAAAAACCACGGATTTTTTATTTATTTAAATAAAAATATTAACAAATTTACCAAAATAGGTCCGCTGGGGGTATTTACCATTTTAGGCGTACCCCCCATATCTCGGGCTCTGCAAGCCCGAAATGAGGTTTTGGCGTATCTCGGGTCTTCAGAGCCCGAGATAAGCAAGAAATTTGAAATCCCCCATATCTCGGGTCTGCAGAGCCCGAGATACGTATCTCGGGACTGCAGAGCCCGAGATAGGCTCCGTGTCCTATATAAGGACAGCAGAGCCCGAGACTGCTCTCAAACCCTCTCTTTCTTCCTCCAAAATTACCATTCTAGGCAAAAAAAAATAATCTCTGAGTTTTTTGTTTGATATGGCTCCGAGGGGACGTTCCAGAACGCGCGGAGGTGGCAGATCTGGGGATCAACCTGCTGCAGCCCCCGAGGCTAACCCGCAGGACCCGGAAGGGTTGCATAGGCTCAATGACGAGTGGCACATCGCCGGCGCCCTGGTTAGTTATTCTACTTTAATTAACTTGTAGTGCCATGTAAGGAAATTATGCTGTGGCTTAGTGTGATAGACGAATTTTATTCAATAGTGTTATGTGAAATTATTATGTAATCAGCGTAATTAAGTAATTAGGGTCCTTAATTATGGATTTAAGTTGACGGTTATATTTTATGCGATAGGGTTAGCCAAAATGGTTATGTAACTTATGTGAATAGTAATTAGGGCAATAAAAAAAGGATTTAAGTGGATAGTTATCCCCCGTTCGATGGTGTTACCTAGAATTGGTATGTAATCAGGGTCATTAAGTAATTAGGGACATTAACTCTGGATTCATAGTTAAACCGGATAACTAAAAGTTTGGATTATGATATATCTTCAATAACACCAGTGATGTAGGTATTTATTTATTATAGCAGAGTTGTCAAATTAATATTCAAGATGTAGGTATTTATTTATTATAGCAGAGTTGTTTGGATCATTCAGTAAATCCTCCTAAATAGAGTAACATGCGATATTTTTTTTTATTTAAGTTGTCATTAGGCTCTGCACTTTAAGTGCACGGGGCTGCGATTTAATTTATTATTGGCGTTTGATTTCCCACATTTATGTTTTTGTTATTTTGCTTTTACGGTGTTGCACTTGTTATTTATGCTTTTCTACGGTTATGTTAATCCAGATGGAGAGGGTATTACTTCCTAGGAGATGCTCATTCCTCATGCCCGCCCCGGATGCGCTGCTGCCATCCTTGGAGGAGGCCGGGTTCGGGCATGCGATCCAGCTACGGGATTTTGTCTTCGATGCGCCGCTCCTTTCTGCATTTGTGGAGCGCTGGCGTCCGGAGACTCATACGTTTCACATGCCGTGGGGTGAGTGCACCATCACCCTACAGGATGTTGCATACCACCTGGGGCTCCGGACTGATGGGGATCCAGTGGGAGGGTGCTTGCGTGATTTTGGCACCCATCATGAGCAGCAGCCATGGGATATGGTTGAGCGGCTCCTTGGCGCCAGACCACCCGTGCAAGAGAATGCGCAGAAGGAGGCCTTCTCCATTCGGTTGGTGTGGCTACGCGACCGGCTGCAGCACATGCCCGCAGATGCAGATGAGGTTACACTGCGTCAGTATGCCCGGTGTTATATCCTTCTGTTCATCGGGGGATATCTGATGCCCGACAAGTCGGGCAACATGGTGCATATCCGGTGGCTCCCATTGCTGAGGGACCTCGCTGCATGCCGCCGTTTATCATGGGGCAGCGCGGTCCTAGCTTGGACGTATAGGTCGCTGTGCAATGCGGCCGCTCAGGGGACCACGGACATAGCCGGGTGTGTCCCGCTGATATTGTCATGGATCTACCACTAGTTCCCTGAGTTTTCACCACAGGCAGCGGATCAGATCATGTGGCCGTTGGCCGAGAGGTACTAGTGCAAAGTTTTATTTTTCTATTTAAATCGTTTAAATGTCTTTTCGTGGTTAACATGCTTTTATGACGTAATGGGCAGGCTTGTTGGAGCTCCGCAGCCGGCTAGGGATCAGCAGGAGGGCAGGCTGCTGCGGTGGCGAGCTCGGTTAGATCGGGTTTCCGTGGAGCAGGTTAGGCTTGAGTTATAGTTCGAACTTAAACTATTTTTTGTGTTGTTCGATTTCGCTGATTCCGTCTGATGGTTTTGACTTCGCAGTTTCGCTGGACTCCGTACGATTCACCCGAGATGCAGGCTCTTATACCGGACTGGATGAGAGCACAGCCGGAGGTACATACATGGAGGTCAGCTGTGCCGGTTGTGTGCTTCAACTTCGTGCACATGCATCACATTGATCGAGTGATCAGGCAGTACGGGGGCGAGCAGCCTGTCCCACGGTTGCCCGTTGACGTGACGAGGTACATGTCGAGCACAGGGCGTGGGGACGATGTGTGGTGGCCACAGCGGCTCAGCACA
>JASCZI010241954.1:28044-54668 GCA_036250425.1 Stylosanthes scabra | reverse complement strand
AGATGAGAAAGGAAACTCCAATCAGTGAAGCTAAGATAAAGAGTAAAAAGGGGAAGCAATTCAATGAAATAATTTAAGGCTTTGAGCATCAATGACTGGGAAGAAATGCTTGTAAGATGAAGTCCACAAGATAAACAAAGGATAGAAATGCTTGTAAGATCAAGAATTCATGAAGAAATGCTTGTAAGATGAAGTCCACAAGATAAACAAAGGATAGAAATGCTTGTAAGATGAAGAATTCATGAAGAAAAATGGAGGAAGGTGATGCGTATGCATCTTGGGTTGTTTTTAGCTTCAATTTCTCTTAATTATTGTGATAATCTTGGTGAATTATTGTCATTTATTGATCAATCAAACAAACTTGATGTTCTTTGAGTTTTGTTTGTGTTTTTAGAGAAATTACAAGATTTCAGGTGATTTAGACCAAGAAGGGATGAATTGAAGAATTGAAGTGAAAAGTGATGCTGTCCATCTTGACCTCCTTGCACTAATTCAACAATAACTTAAGTTAGAGAGGTCCAAATCACTTGATTCCAATGCCATTTTAAAGTTAAGATTCGGGGCTTCGCGTCGGTATATAATAGTCTATAGTTGACAATTGGTTTGAGCCCCGAAAACACCCTGAAAAAGTGAAGCTGAAAAGCTGCGCGGAAACCCATGTTATACGTGAGCTTCCCACGTTATATGTGGGAATTAGCTCTTAAAACGCCAAAATCAATAGCAAACCCACGTTATACGTGGGAGATTCACGTTATACGTGAGTTTTAGCATTCAAGAGGCAAAAATTGGCAGAACTCCCACGTTATACGTGGGAGATTCACGTTATACGTGGGAGCTGAGAGGCATGCAACGTTAGTTTTATCCATTCCAATCCAATCCAAGTTGTTATGCCTCAAATCCATTCATCAATCAAGGATTTAATTGGAAGATTACAAAGATATAATTGATTGAAGACTCAAGAGAAGAAGATAAGGAATTGTAACCATAAGAGATAAGATTAGGATTAGTTTAGATTGAATTTGAATTTAAATTAGGATTAGATTAGATTAGATTTGAATTTGATTTGTAAATTAGGTTTAGTTAGTAGGTTATAAAAAGAGAGATCCTCTCAGCACACAGATTATCCTCTTAGCATTCTCTTCTACACGTTACTCTCAATTTATTTTAGGTTTTAATTTTAATTATGCAAGGCTAAACTACTCCATTGTTAAGGGTGAGGAGCTCTGTTCACCCAGCATGAGGTAGTCACTATGTACATTCGTTTATTAATTCATTGAGGTAAATTCAGTTATCTTTCAAGCATGATTTAATTTTCCGTTCTTCATCCCAATGGTTTAGAATCACCGAGAGGGGTTCTCTACTTGTCTAGGGCTAGATTAATAAGATCGAGAGGTCTATTGATTTATGCTAGCTGGAAATTAGATCACATAATGATTAGGTCTAACTAGAGATAGTCAAACTAATTGCTATGCAACTGAAATTCTGAAGGGTTAAAATTGGATTAAAATTAGTTTGGATATTGTGACATGTAATCTGATCTAGTTAGGATCACT
Organism: Stylosanthes scabra; assembly: GCA_036250425.1. Lineage (NCBI taxonomy): Eukaryota > Viridiplantae > Streptophyta > Magnoliopsida > Fabales > Fabaceae > Stylosanthes > Stylosanthes scabra. Next base: position 53,115 of record JASCZI010241954.1, on the reverse strand, counting down.
TTTGAGACTCTTAAGGATTAAAAATCGGATTTAGATCTTCACCTAGTTATTTGATTGATTGACTAAGAGATTAGCTATTGATTAAGTAATTAGAAACTGAGTCACTAAGAGATTAGGGCTTAATTACACTAGATTGTTGTGCTTGATAACTGAGAACCTAGAGTTGGTATTCGAATGTATGCATTGGCCCTCAAGGGAAAAACATCTCCGAAGCTCTTAACAGCTCATTCCATCATAGTAATCACAAGTAATATTTTCTGCATTCTGTTTCTTTTTCTTTTCTTATTTTCGAACTCTACATCACAATTCTCTCAAGATTATTGATTCTTAATCTGCTTAGTGTGACTAAAGGGTAGTATTGCTTAATCCTTTATTCCTCGTGGGAACGATACCCACTTCACCGTGGTATTACTTGAACGATTCGGTGCACTTGCCGATACTTTAACGCATCAGAAGGCATTCTGGACTAAGTTGTGTATGCAACATCAGAAGTTGTGTGCATAACTCGTGAAGAAACTTGAGCATTTTTGCCACTGGACACAGTTATACCTACAACATTCTAAGTTGTGTGTATAACTCTGCTGAAGTTTCTCTTGTTCTGCTACTAGACACAGTTGTACGTACAACATTCTAAGTTGTGTGTACAACTCTACAGGATTTTTCCTGACTTTGCTACTGGACATAGTTGTACGCACAACATCAGAATGTTGTACGCACAACTCTACAGAATCAGCTCCAACGGCTAGTGAACAGTAAGTTACTATTCCAACGGCTAGTGAACAGTAAATTACTGTTCATAACGGCTAGTAAATAGTAAACTGCTTGGGATGTCTATAAATACATGTTTTGGAGCTCTTTTACAAACACAACAACAATTCTAAGCAATCCTCTTCTTATACATCAATTTCTTGCTAATTTCAAAGTGTTATAAACATAATTTGAGAGATATTTCTTGTTTTGGTTCATAGAGCTTCATCTTGTATTCATATACTATTCTTGTGAGTTTCCAAAACTTTATTGTTTCATATTGTAAGATAAGAGATTTGTTCTCTTATTGTTTGAGAGATTAAACACTATAGTCGATTAGATAAACACTCAAGGTAAATTCTTGAAGTTGTGATTACTTCGAGTGGAGTGTGTTATTATAAGATCGTGAGGTGTTAGGATCTAATACTCAAAGTTGTAAACGGTTTATCAAGCACCTTGAAGCTTGGTGATATTGGAACTTCTCAATAGCGATTGAGAAAGAAATGGACGTAGGCAAGAGTTACGCCGAACCACTATAAATTTGTGTATTGTATTTATATCCTTCATCTTTTATATTCAAGTCGTTTATGTTTTACAAGTGTATTTGCAAAGTAAAAGATCCTTGTAAGAACGTAAATTTCACCTTACGCCGTTGGAAACATACTAAGCAAAACTCTTGAGTTATTTAAATTAAGATTATTTACATTCCCGCAAAAATTTATAATTGTTGTTTAAACACTCAATTTATCCCCCCTCTTGAGTGTTGTGCTTATTGACTTTCACTCATCTACCGAGTTGTTCTAACATTTCCGGCTTATTCCGGCTGGAATGTTTTCCGACTGCTACGTGCCATTTGATTATGCTTTGTGAGAAGTAATGTCGTTTCAATTCTTTTATTGATGTGGCAAGGGTAATGATGACTTTTCGTGCTTTTCAAAAGAAAAGGGGGAGCGGTTTTCGAAATTTCTATAATCGTCCTATCAATGATATCTGCCCCTTTGAATTTTAGAAGCGTGTTGAAGAAGCTTTTGAAGAATTCAAAAAAGAAAAACTTTTCATTTCTCGTTTCTCCCTCTGACTTCTATTTCTGGGTTTTATTACTCTTTGTGAGAAAGAAAAGAAACTTTGCGAGTCAAGGATTTGCTGCTTTTCCTCCTCTTTACTTCAGGTGTGCGCTCTCATTTATGTAGATTTGTACTTTCAATTTTTTCTCTTTTTGCTACTTGTGTTGCGTTTGTTCGTCTTCACTTTTTTCTTCGTTCGACCTGTATGTTGTTATTTTTTTTTTGCGTTCCCCTTATTCCGTTCTGGCTTGCTCTCTTCTTCGCATTGTAGATGTGTTTTCTTTTCTTTACCACTTCTCGAACGCTGAGTCCTACTTCTTGATGCAGGCGTAATTTATTATTTGAAAAAACTTGAAAATGGCGAAGAAGAGATCTTGCCAGAATGTTCGCGAGCCTCCCCCGTTGAATGCGGTTGAAATGGGGTTGTATGGTTGGGTGGAGGGGGCTGTGTTTACCCAACCCTCTGTGATCCCCGGAGACGCTCTTCCTAAGCTTCACCGAGATATGATGCTGGCGGCGGATTTGGCCTCCGAGGGTGATTATGTATTGGAGGCGGCTGGCCCTTCCGACCGCTTGCCATTCCGGGCGGGTGTAGATGATTACCCTTTTTGTGGGTTTATCAAGAGCTGTTCACCCATTTGGGGGTTCGTTTCTCCTTTTCGAACTTTCAGAAAGAGGTGATGACGCGTTGCCACGTGGCCGCCAGCTAGCTTCACCTGAATGGGTGGGGCTTTATGCGTACTTTTGAGCGCGTTTGACTTCATTATGGGTTTCGCCCATAATTAGATCTAAATGATCAATCAAAGATTAATGCTAAAATCAAAAGAGAAAATAATCAAGATCAATAAAGCAACAAGAAAACATTCAAGGAAAGCAATCTTTATCAAACAATCAATTACCAATGATTTAATATCACAAACAAGAACAAAGAAGATTCAAATATGGAAGCAAGATCAAGGAATCGGAGATGTTCACAAACTAATTTTATAATCCAATTTTTACCATTGTTTTTCTGCAAATTATTAACAAATCACCATAAATCTTAATATAACTAAATTCTAATCTCTTAGTGATCTAGTTTCTCTTTAACCTAATTAATCATCAATTTCTTGACTAATTAAACAAGAAAAGAGATAATACACATATCTTGATTTAAACCTATGATAATCAACAAGATTCTTGGAAAGAATTAGATGTCACATATTCAATCTCATGCAAAACCTTATTGAATTATTAAAGATTCTAATACACATCAAATCAATTCTCATCTCCGAGTTAGTAAAGAAATATGGAATGATTCTTGAATATGTTTGAATTCATATTTTCTCAAACTCAATGATGCCCGAAATCCTTTCGGACTCCCGGACTTCCACCGGCAAGTGCACCGAATTGTATCAAGTAATAAATGATGAGTAGAGTATCGTTTCCCACGGAGATTAATGGATTAATCAATATTGATCAATTAATTCTCTAATTAGACAAAATAAAATATCAAGAGATATAGTGTATCTAAACTAAACCTAATTAAATCAAAACAAATCAAAATCAAATCTAACCAAATCTAATATAATCCTAATCCAATCTAACCAATTAAAATCATGCAAAATCAATTAAAATCTAATAAAATCAACAAAACTAAAATTTGGACAGCAAGCAATTAACTGAGGAAAAATCTATAATAAAAGAGGCCAACCCAAGAAAATGAAGATATTCACCTAAGCAAAACCCTATTTCAATTATCACTTTCTTCTCATGCAAGTAATCATCAAATCACAAAGAACCCTAATTAACTAAACCCTAATCTCTTAGTGATTTAGTTTCTCTAATCCTAATTAATCATTAATCTCTTAATTAATCAAATAGGAAAAGAGGTGAAGACTAATCCTAGTTCAATTATGTGAATTATAACAGGAATTAATTAATTATCTCTAATCCAATCAACCCTAGTTGAGATTCACATAAACAAGTGCATAAACAACCAATTCTTTATCTCTAAATTACTGAAAGTTTATGAAACTCAATTCTCATACACCATCAATTAATCAATTCTCTCAAATATAATAACTGAAAGCTATGAACTTAATTACCTCTCAGCCAACCAAATTCTGTGAATTGAAGAATAGAGTAATTGAATTTTGATATTGTTGATACTTGCAATTGAAGAAAACAAATTGAATTAACTTGGCATGCTAGGATGAATAGAGCTCCTCATCCTTGGATTGATGGACGCTTAGCTGCTCATGTATTCTCCTCCAGGGTGAAGTCTGCAACTTTGTGATTTCTACTTCTTCAAGTTATCCTATGTTCTTAGTTTCTTTCTTCTATTAAATCCTGCAGAAATATCACAAAATACTCAAGATAACAATTAATGAAGAATTAAACTAAATTACTTGAGTATTAAGTTAAGTATCTACTAAAAACACATGAAATTAGGGCCTAAAATCATCAATGATGCACACACATCACTCAACGATTCAAAACATGGAAGATCTAATTACTCCTCAGTACATCAAATCTTTAAAGATCAAAACAAAGAATTAAACAAGAAACAAATCAATCATTTATGTGATAAAAATACAGATTCATATATGACACAATCATTCAAATCATTATCTCTAATTCAATGAACAAATAAAGGTGAAAGACAATTCTTGAACTAATTTGTGATCACCAAGATTAATGTAAAATCAAATTCTATATCACCTTATTCAACTAAACTTCAATCTTGATATTTCACAAATCATACAAAATATGTTTAATTTCAAGAACTAGTATTAGAAATCGAACAAAAGTAAGAATCAAATATACTTCTCGGTTGAACTTGATTCTTTAATCACTGATGAAGAAGAAAGATCCTTTGAATTTGATATAAACTTTGCAGATAAAGAAAAGATTGTTGAATTAATCCATTAGCTTGACAAGAACAGAGCTCCTCCTCCTCAATCGCTATGTTGTTTAGCCACTGATGATTATGAGTAACTCATAGAAAGCTATGAAGATGAATCTTGAATTCATGAACATTTAAAGAACTAAAGAACTTAAGAGAAAGAGAGAGAATTTTCCTTTTTGAAAAGAAAACAGATATATTGATTGATTATCAACATGATACAAAAAAAATCAATTTCTAATTCTAATTCCAATCTAATGTAATTTCAATGATGATAAGATGTAATCTAAGTATACAAAAGTGTCTTTGATCATTGAAAATTCACCTATTTATAGATTTACAAAACCTAAATGAATTACAAATTTATCTTAAATGAAATGTAATTCTGCTGCATTTTTGAAGTCTTGGACGCCTAGACTTTGGTGGTGGCGCCTAGACTTTGAGGTTTTGAGCTTGTTTTGGACGCCTAAACTTTGGGACTGACGCCTAGACTTTGTGATTTGGTGCATGGTTTGGGCGCCTAGACTTTTCCAAATGGTGCTTGATTTACGCTTAGACTTTGAGGTTTTGAACTTGGAATACCAACGCCTAGACTTTGGTTTGGGTGCCTAGACTTTGGTGTTTGGTGAGCTTGAATGCCAAAGTCTAGACTTTAGAAGTTGATGGCTAGACTTTGACTTTAATGTGGCAGCCTTGATGCAAACTCCTCTTGTTTTCTTCATCTTCAAGCTTCTTTATTTACTTTTCCTAAAAATATTTAACAAAATACTCAAAGTATCTAATTGGTTTAATTATTTATTAATTAAAAAATTATTTACAAATTATAATGAATATGAAGCTAATTATGTTATGAATTGTAGAAAAAGAAATCCTTAATGATGCTTATGCATCATTCCACAACCACTCCAACCCATTTGCAATAGCTGGCATCACCACCATCATCACCACCTCACTCACTCCACTTCACTTTGTTCCTGCAACAGACCACAAACCACAGCCCAAAAAGGGTATTTTATGAAGGGTGGCTTTTGGAAGGGACTTGAAGCAATTGAAGAAACTTGAAGTGGGTAGTAAGGAGTTCGAAGGGAATTTGGGTGCATTTAAGGTGAAAAGGTTGGGTGCAAATGGTAGAACTTGATAAGGTTATTGAGGGTTTGAAGAAAGTGAATGCAAGTGGCGGTTTGGATATGGATGAAGTCAAGGATTCGCGAGGGAGATGATTGAGGAAGGGATTAAGAACCATGCTACTGATGGGGTTGGGATGATGGACTATGCATTGGTGAGTGGTGGCACCACCATGAAGCATTCAGAGCTGATTTGATGTTGAAGGGATAGGGAATTGGTTCATGTGTCATCTAAGAATGTTGTTCCCCACCATGTTGGAAAAATGTTGAGACCGATTTGGACATAGAACAATTTGGGATTACATTAGGTTAAAAATAGTATTATTTTGAATAACTTCTTTGCATATAAGTAGTTTTGCCAACCGAAACCGTATAAAGTTAATTTTGATTTTCCGTGGATAACTTTGTCGCATTCTAAACATTTATTAATACAAAGCCTGTACTCCAACGAAGAAGCCGAAGCCGTCGTAGACTGCTGCTAGTACTCCAATAAAAAAGCAGAAGCAGGCGAAGACCGTTCGTAATCTGGGAGGGAGAAACCTATCAACTAAGCTTTTGAGGTTAGGTTCTAAATCAAAACACTAATGAGACTGATTATTTGGAACATTAAGGGGCTGGGAGGTAATGGAAAAATTGAACTGATAAAAGGTACTTGGAGACGGAATAATGGGGATGTTCTGGGATTATGAAAACTAAGAAAGTGGAATTTGATTGAGGGACTGTACTCAGGATGTTGGGGGTGACTCAAGTATCAATTGGAAGCCTAGGATATGTCTGGGAGAATTCTACGTGTGTGGAGTGAAGATCTTCTCGCCTGTGAATCTGTAAACATGAGTCGTAAATGGATCCGATTGATAGGTAGGATAAAGGAGAAAGACTTTAAGTGTGCAACATGTATTGTTTATGGCCCTTAAGACAAAGAGGAGAAAATTGAATTCTAGGAGCAGTTAACAAAGGTGAAAGAAGAGACCGAGATACTATTCTATTTGATGGGGACTTCAATGAAGTGGTGAGCCAAGAAGAAAGGAGGGGTAGCACTGTAGCAGAGTGCTTTCTCAGAATAGGCTCAATAAAAACGTTAAAGGGACTCAGCAGAACTTACAGGATACTATAAACCAAATAATTATGCCGGTGGACATGTGAAAGCATGGTAGAAATCAAAGGCAGATTCACTTCAAAGGTGTGCAATTATAGGGTGCAAGACTACATGATGAAAGTGCTGCTTTGATAGAGAATTATGTAACTACAATAGCTTTAAAATTTGTTGTATCTTTGTTTTATTGTTCGAGACTCGTGCTGAACACTCACCCCCTGTCTCAGGGTTCTTTTGTGAGTTTTGTGACTTATCAAAAAAAAAAAATAGTAATTTATTATTATTATTGTTATTATTTCCTAAAGAGACAATTCAAAACACCAGAATTGATACCTTTTAAGACACAGCATTAATAATCATAAAAGGAAATACCAGGTTGACCGATAACAGGAAGGAATAATATGCAAAATTACATACAGCAGCAACTGCTCAAGATTTGGAACACAAACATATCAAAATTTCACTGTACATTGATCAGTAATACAAGCTGTAAGCTTGCAGGGGATGCAAACTTATTCATTTTCCGATAGAAGGCTTGTTGCACACTTGCAAGGATTAAGGACCCCAGCCAGAGATCAGTGTCACGATATCCTGTTCTTTTTCAATCGGTTAGGCCCTGTCATGTACATGGATGATTGTCAAAAAACTTGTAACGCTCATGCTTTCAGGTTCAATGACCGTTCAATTTCTTCAAGAGAGCGCCCCTTGGTTTCTATGATGAAGTAATAGGCAAATGCCGCAGCTACCAAAGAAACTGCTCCAAAACCGGCATACACTGTTGCAACTCCGAATTTCTCCACCAACTCAAGGAAGAATAAGCCCACTACAAAGTTGCAAGCCTGAATATGAATGATTAAACGAGTAGGTTAATTATTGACCTACAAAAAGAAATTAGTAGCCTACTTTAAAATGAACAGACCTAGATGGAAAAGCATGCAAAAACAACATACGGTTTCTATGATAGTACTCATAAAAACAACTAAGAAAAAGGCAAAGCAACAGAAAAGTAAGAAACAAGAGCTTCCAATAGAGGCAAAGAAACAAAATGTTTTGTTACCCACCCAATGAGTGGAAAAACTGAACCCCATGATCTTCCCCCTAGTCCTTGTGCTGCTAAGCTCCGGAATAATGATTCCTGTCACAGGACCAGCTCCAATTGCGAAAGAGAATATATACCTGTGGAATTGTATAGAGGGTAAATATCAAACTCTGGAGACTATCTCAGGAGTCAAATCTTGGTGTTATCATCTATGGTCAATTTTTAATGGTGAAATGACTATACTGACATCCTAAAAATATAATTAAAATGTTTTCCTTGTTTTCTTTTTGTTAAAAAAAAAAAAAACTCATATGTTATTTCACAACTTTATTTAGTTCGTAAGAATAATAAGCTATTCCAAATCCAAAAGCAACCATAATAGGGATTTTGGCCAGAAAATACACAGGATCATGCTTTTAATACATGGCAGAGGTATTATTTAGCTGGAACAGTATACAATAAAAAGAATATGCATGCTGCTTTAAAATTACTTGAGTTAACACACACAAACATAACTCATTCCAAAGTTGCTTTTATTCTGATAGGACTAGCAGAAAAGGTAAAAAGAAAAAGGTAGGCTTTATTGATGAACAGGAGTTGCAAATCACAGCTCCTTGAAAGGTTACACGGTTGGAACTACCAACTCAAGGAGAGAAGAGTTTCTCTCAAGTTCTAACAGAATTCGCAAAAAACAGAATGAATCCAAAAAAACCTACAACAAGCTATTTATAGGTGGTTAGAATAGACTAACTAATCCTGCGAACTAACCTAACTAACTGAAAAATAGCCAACTAACCTTTTCGCTTATATACTATCCCAAACCTGTTATTAGGCATCCTGCTATCATATTCTTTTACTTTTCATACCTATTATCTAAATATGCATCATTATGTATTCCAATCAGAGTTTTTTATCCATAATCTAACCAAGTTTAAAATACCCATTTCTACAAATAAGTAAACACAAGCTAGCAGAAATATTTATTCGATAAACTGATATATCATAAGCAAGTCAATTCATACATGATAGTTCCCAGTATTGATAAGTTGTTGCCTAGTTGCTCATCCAATGGAAATTCAACAGCAAAAGCCACAAGAAACATAGAAATTGCCTACAAAGAAGCATAACTAAAAATCGTTAGTAAGACAGTGAAAATGCTGGTCTTAGCTAGGAACAACAAAAAAATGAATTCATTTGTGTGCCTATGCGCACACAAGTCTGGTTGTGACATTGTTCACATATTGTACACCCTCACCATCCCCAGATAGCTTCCTATTAGAAGTTTCTGTCTTCCTTCCCTGTCAATTAAGTATAAAGCACAGAGTGCACCTGAAAGGAACATTTACGTCACAGCAATTAGAAGAATTCTATAGCTAGGAGATGTCAACTTTGTATGAAAAAGAATGCAATGTAGACTGTTCACCTGCGAAGTTAGTAAGTCCGACCAATAAGCTTGCCAAAGCACTGTTTTGAATTCCAACATCTTGGAACGTCAATGATGAAAAGTATAGAACTCCATTTATTCCTGCAAACTGCTGAAGTACAAAAAGGGTCCCTCCAATAAAGGCAACTGCAATGTTACGAGATAACATCATGAATTTTACAATTCAAGCAACAACAGCAAGTAATGACTACAAACATATCCTTATATATCAAGAGGGCGAAGGTCTACTTCATGTGATGAATGAGTAAGTCTAAACATATCCAAACATATATTCTTTGGTAGACGTATCGCTGGGTGGAGACAGAAAAACAGGTTGTATATGTCAAATCAACCAATTTGACCAGCTACTTTTGTTAGGTTCAGTTTCAGTTCTTCAACCAGGAATAAAAAAAAAAATCTAAGCCACAGGTTTGGACAGGTCCAGGACCTTCACTGGGCCAAAGCCTAAAAAGATCACTACCAGGTCACTCAATCACAAATGTATAGTAGGGTTTTCATCACTTTGTCACAAATCACAAACCCAAAATCTCAGTCACAGCTTCCCTTCTCTTCACTCAAAGTATCAAACTCATTCACTTTCTGTGTTTCTCAAAATCCCTCTTTCTCACTGCCAAGATGACTACATGTGTTGGTTAAACTTTTGTATTGCAAAAGATTCATTTTCAACCCCTCATTTTTGTAGTGCATGCTTCACATGAACATCATAGCATCAAGCCCAACACTAAGTTATTGAAAGTTATGCTTGCGAGATCTCTCAACCACATAGTGTACACCCTCTGTGATGCACTCTATTAAAATACATTTTACAACTATCTAGCAGAATTTCTCCCCCTCCCCCTCTCTCTCTCTCTCTCTCTCTCTCTCTCTCTCTATATATATATATATATATATATTAGGATTTGGTAAAATTTATTGTTTATGTTTATTTATTTTAAGATAGTATTTATCTATTTTAGGAGATGCTAAGTAATGATATCATTATATATTTTAGGACAGCCTTAAACTTTTTGCCCTCCGTTAGTTACAGATGTTTCATATTTCAAACAAAGCAATTGAACACCTCCCTCCTGCCGGTGAGTATTTTATGAATCTCTTTAGCACCAAATCCCTAAGTCCAACAGCTTTTGGAAACCTAGGTGCATTTGGTTTACGTTTCCATTTTCTGTTTTCATTTTCAGTATTTTCTGTTTTCTGAATTTTATGAAGAAAAAGTGAAAACAGTAGAAAACAGGATTTTGTTGTTTTCACTGTTTTCTCTTTTTCCTTCACAAAATTTAGAAAACAGAAAACACTGAAAATGAAAACAGAAAATGAAAACACAAACCAAACGCACCCAAAGCTTCAATTGATTCTCTTCTTTTTCTCTCTCTGTCATGCCCATGTCCTAATTTTTCGTAAAATTATCACATTTGAGTCATATCATGCCATGCAGTACCAGACACTGACCTATATGCCTATGGAACACATGTCTCTCCTAGCCAGATACTCAATCTCGGTTAGGGAAAAGAATAAATTCCCATGCACAGAATTGCCAAGACCACCTTGATACAACCTCTAGAATGTGGCTCCTCTAGGATCTCTGACCATCTACTGTCCAAATCACTACCATCACTCGTGCTGACAGACTGAAATTCTTCAATTGCATTCTCTACTTTAGATGCACAACAAAGCTCACGTATTACTGTTTTAGCTTCATCAATTCTCCCAGCCTGATCAGAAATATTATAGCTTTGTAATCGATTGGACAAGCATATAAATTGTCTGTGAGGAGAAAGTATAGGATCTTTATTGATAACTAGGGATTGCAAATCACAAAGTCCTACCTTACAAAGCCACCTTGGACTCTCAACAGCAAACTGCATACCAAGTGCAACAACAAAACCAGGGACACTAGCAATATACAACATTGTCCTCCACCTGAAATATATATTTATCAATGGCATATAGGCATTATTTGGAAATAAGTTCCAATTTCTAAAGAATGCAACATACAGATAAAGGAAGAATCATTATCAGAGTAGACCAAAAGCCAGCTCCGACATGAATTCATGCAAAGATTTTATTTCAGTGAACATGTGTATTCATATTAGTTTGGATAAATTACTTTGCAGGTCCCTATAGTTTCACCAAATTTTCAATTAGGTCCTTATATTTTTTTTCCTTTCAATTAGGTCCCTATACCGAATATAAAATTTCAATTAGATCCCTACCGTTACAAAATGTTGAAGTTAACAGAATATTCCGTTAAAAATAGAATATTTTCTAATTAAACCCTAATTGAGGCCACAACTATGAATATGAAATTCCAAATTAGCCACTAATGCAAATTAATACTCACACACTAATCCTTTACTCTGTCGCCTCCAAAACTCTCTTCTTCTCTCACTCTCTTATTCACATTTCCATCCAACCGGTCGTTGAGCCCTTGATGGACACAGAATGAACATCACCAAAACCACCAATGTTTGTAATTAGTATTAGGTTAAAGTAGAAATGTCCATTAATAGTGAACCTTATTCCTCCCTTTCTCCTTGCATGTCACCGTATGAAAAACCAAAAAAAGGACACACCTTTACCAAAAAAATTAAAATAAAAATATTATTAAAGCCATTGAAATGAAAGATGGCATGAGGACGAAATGCTTGGTTCCTCGTAATAATTGGACAACTCTAAAGCAAGAATTATGAAATTAGCATGTGATTATCATATATCAATGACTTATTGACTTGAGTTAATTAATGGTGCCTGTGCCTTAAATCTGGTTATGGTGAAGGCCACTAGAAAGGTGCAAATGGTGGAAAGAAGGGACACCGGTGGCGCCGGCCGCCGCCATAGTTGAGAATACAACTTTCAGAACTCATTGTCTGATATCAATGGAGAAGCTTGAAGGCCATAAATTGAAGAACAACAATGATAAAGTGAATATGGTGTATTGGTGACCACACGAAAGTTTAATGGCAACGGTAAAGGTCAAGAAATATCTGCCAATATAAGATGGAAGATGGTGATGATGCTTGTGGGAGAAATGGTGAAATTATGAGAAATTAAATAAGTGAGCTAAGCATCACAGATGTATTTTTTTTTTTTTTTTTTGGTTAAAATGTTAGTCGTCGCCAAGAAAATTTACCAAGGGGGTAAGTTAAATTGTAAGGGTAAATTGGTAAATGTAACTCCCCTTAACGTTTTTTTTTTTTAACATTTATCGTCAATGAGGACCTAATTGAAAATTTATATATGATATAGGGACCTAATTGAAAGGAAAAAAATATAAGAACCTAATTGAAAATTTGATGAAATTATATGGACCTGAGTAACATAACCTATTAGTTTTAAATATTTTAAGTTCTAAGTGCAAAATATTGAAATCGACATCCCCGAAAGCCATCACTACCAAAACTATTTTCAGACACTAGCATATTCATTGAAATGCCATTTGAAATAATAAGAATGCATATGAGCCACACACTAGGCGTATTCATTTCATTGCTTAATCTATGAAAAATCAAGCGAGTAGAAAAGACATATCACAGAATATAGATATGGTAAGTTCGGAATTCTTGAAAAGAAATGAAATACAAACACAAGTCATTATAAAACGTACAACATAAAATACACACACACACACAACTTACAGCAAAGCCATTATTGATATTATTAAAGCTTTATATTATGGAAGTGATTGGGTTCTCATGTTCACCAAAAAGATTGCAGTCAACAAATTATCAACAAAATTTCAAGACGAAAATATATAGAACAGAATTTGAGTTCTACTACAGCAACAAGCAAGCCTTTGTCCAAATAGTTGTGGTAAACGGAGTTTTAGGAGGCCCAACTAATTATTCATGAAATAGAACTGTTAAATAGACAATAGTTTTTAGTTAAAATAACCATTTAATTTTAAAACAAAAGGAGTAGAAAGAAACTCACCAATGTGGATCATTCTCAGAAGGAATTCCAAGAAATAATGAAGCAATAATGCCAAGACAAGTACCAATTTGACATAGAGAGCCTAGTGCCCCCCTGTATCTTGTTGGAGCAACCTACAACACATTGAAGAGACATGAATGAAACAGACTTTTATTTGTCTTAATCTTTTAGCAAAATTATGCATTTTGGTCCCTTAACTTAGTAAAAGTTTTAGCTTGGTCCTATACCTCTTCCCTCTATCCTCAATCTGGCCGCATATGTTTCATCTCATTAACAATTTAATCCCAGTTAACTAATTACATCACACAAGTAATAGATAATATTGACATGACACAATCTATGTTCAGTCCGCATGTGTGCTACTTGAATACCATTTGTGTCCTGCCAACATATTTGTGTCAACACGTTGATCAACAGATGATGTAGCCGATGGAGGTGACATTGCTAAATAAGACAATGCCGGTGATGCGGTCAGTTGTTGGAGATAGCAATGGGAAAGAGTCACCGATATTGCTGGGACCTGCTAGAGTGATGACAGCAGAAAGGTTGCCAGAACAAGTGAAAAACACACGGTTTGTCGAAAAACTCATCAAGATAGTGATCCAGGTGTTGGAAAGAGTTGCCTTTCAAGTGAAAAAGGAAGTAAGGGGGTAGCCACCAGTAGTAGATGCTAGGTGGTGAACAATGGCTTTCAAAAAATAATATGAATGAAATTGTTCCAAAGGGAGTCTTAGCACTGGAAAGAGATCTCACAGGTCATGAAGTATCCCCATTCTTATTTTTCTCATTTGTCCCTATTCTACCCCCCACTCTCATTCTATTTTCAGTATTCGGGTACATGACATATATTGCTGGATATCATGATCTATATCTGTTTCTTAAAACATGTAGTTGAATGCTTGGTTTAATTGTAAAAATCACGTTATTACATAATAACAATTAAACAAACAAGTCTTATAAGACTAGGCAATTAGTTTCTGTTTGGGGAAATAACATGATCCTTCAAATGGGTCTCTCTGTCAAATAAGTTACAGTTGATATCAATGAGTACCTCAGATATGTATATGGGAACAAGAACTGTATTCGCGCCTATACCAAGACCAACCAGAAATCTTCCTCCAAGTATATCATTCAACGAGTGGGCTTTTGCACTGGACATAAATCAGAATATATAAGTTCTGACCATTTTGTAGAAAACTACGAAAGTGTTAAATCATAGCATTTGCTTTCTGATCAAAATAAGTAATGATGAATCACAAGAATGCAAAGCCAATCACAAAATAGAAATCAATAATCTAATACAATAACAAAATGATATTTTAAACGAAAGCATATATGAACAGAAAATTCATTCGCTGCAATAGGGAAATATTACAAAATCTCTGTTACCTAAACAAAACTTGATAACCTCAATATCTGCAAGAAAAAACAGATGCCATAATTAAATTTCATGAACCATGTTATTATGTTACCTTACTATAGCCCCAAGGATTAAGGGTATGGTATCAATCTTAAATGTGAACCGACAACCAAATTTATCTGCCAAAGGGCCAGCACTTAAGCTCCCAATGAACGCACCAGCAATAAAAATACTGACAACAAGTCCCTCAATAAATGAGTTTCCCTCAAAGCCAAGCTCTCGAGCAACAGAAACAATAGGGCCATTCATTACTCTGAAAAACATATATTCTAAATAATTCATAGAAAGCTGGAAAATGAAAATCAAATTAACTAAACCATATCAAGAATAACGAGTTCTTGACTAGAATATTCTGCTAATTACAAATGCTTGTCTTCAAAGATGGAACATCGTATTGGGTTTCACTTTACAAGTTCAAGGAAATATACTGCACCTACCACATTAAACCACTTTATTTATAATAAGTTGAAATATTGATTATTAGATCCTGTGTCATGTAACTATCACTTCAACACTACCAAAACAGTTGAACCTCAATTCCCAAATAGAACAGAACAGAAACTTTTGCTTACGCACACCTAAATCTTCAACTATTGTGAAACTTCTTCTCCCTCTACCAGTACCTAACTTAGTAGAATGTAACAGAAGATAAAAGCAGAGAATTATGAAGAGAAACTGACCCAATATGATACCCAAATATAAAATTGGACATGGAAGCAATGAGAACATGAGGAAAAGCTGGTAACCACCCGTAATCAAATCCCTTGCCGCCACCCATTTTATTACCAGATGAAGAAAGCTTTTTACCTTTTTCTGCAACATTTGTATTTTGAAACTCAGCAAACAGATACAATATATCTCAGAGGGAAAAGGAGAAAAAGAAAACTTTGTGAGACCTTCAGGAGGAGTTGCAGAATCTGGCAACTGATTTTTCAGGGAAGAAACTCTCAGCCTTGAATAACCAAATGAGCATTTGAGCGCACCATAATGAGGCTTTGGCATTCTTATGACTTTACAGTGAAGGTTTGGAATGGAAACAGGAGGAGAGAGGATCGTTGCCGAAACCAACCACATTGGATAGCGTCTAAACACCACAGATTGAATTTATTCACATGTTAAAAATAACAATACTGAAAAATTAAAATGGCAAAATAGTTGCAGAAGTATTTCACTACCAATGTGCAAGTACGAAACTTTCTCAAAATTGTAAAAATAATAAACCACTTCGGAACGGTGCAAGTGTCCGCACGACCAACTTGGAATAAGCTTTTCTATGAATCATAAATCAGAATTTTCTAAGCATCCAAACACCAGAAAATAAGGGAAAACTGAGGATACCCTGTTCTCTCGGCAGCACCATACCCTGTTTCTTTGCAAAATTTCTGAATCACGGGTAAGTACTCCACACTAACCTGATTTTTGGTGGGAAAACTCCAAAAACACTAAGCTTCATAATGTTTTGGTCCCACATCATTTATTCATTTCAAACCTTAAGAGAATTTATTACAATTTTTTTTTTTTTAAATTTCCTGTTTTGTTACTAAAGCTAGATCAGGAAAACTGGTGAGATAGCACTCATTCAGAAATTCATACTAAATTCCACAATTATCAAAACCCTCCCTAATTTAATGATCACACTTTCAAAATTTGTCATAATTCACATAGTTAATGAAATGCTCCACAGCTATCCTGTATAACACTAGGCATCCCCATCTTCACCCAACTTTATCCCATGTGATATCAATCATTGGGGAATTAATTATATACATTTAAAGTTGCTGTCCTGTTTGGGAAAGAGGTAAAAAACCAAAATTGGCAGCCCAACTCCTAACTTGCCTAACTAATTACCCAATAACTTAAAACCTATCAAACCAGAACCAAACTAAAATATACACATTTAACTTTCATTATAATCAAATCCCATCCTCTTCCAAGCACTGTGGAATTAATTGTGCAGTTTTGAACGTGGCTGCCCTGGTTTTGGAATCTGGCAGAATCAAATTCAGCAGCCCAACTTGCAAAAATACAATTAATTCCACACTTGGAAAAATCCTCTAAAATTTGAACCCAAAAACTAGACACTCCTAGTTTTCAGTTATTCACTAAAAATTAATTAGGAAATTTAGAACTTGGCTGTCCTGTTTTAAGGTTAATGCAGAAGCATATTTGGCAGCCCAAATTCCTGAATTCATAACTAATTCTACACTCGTTGAATTTCCTGAAATTTGAACTCAACAAACTAGACCCACTCTAGTTTTCCAAGAATTTGGTCCCATACAGTTTAGATCTTTGTAGAATTATTTTTACACTCACTAAGTTACTGCATTGTTCAGAAGATCAGATTTAAAAATCAGTTCGGCAGTCAGACTTCAATCATGCATAATTAATTCTACAATTGTTATAATCATACCAAATCTTGTGTAGGCATAATAAACATCTCTAGCTTCAATACAAACTTGGTCCCATTCAAAAATAAGGTACGTAGTATGAGAACAAGGAATTACAATTTTCTGCATAAAAACCACAATCCTGCAGAATTTCTTTGTCTGCTTAATCTAAATTCTCAAAGCAACCTAATCCTAACTTCAGTCCTTCAAACCCCATCTAAATCTTCTTGAGCAACAAGACTAATTCTAATTGATGGTTAATTTGAGGGTCTAACTCTGAATCTGATCCCTAATTCTTAAAAATTCAGATTGACTTCAATTTCAAGAACCCAGGGTTACATGCAACAACTATAATCCTTTTTCACTCTACAAAAAGATTTTTCAGCAACACAACACCATGATCAGCCATCACAAATCATCAAATTTCAACCACAAATCCAACATACAACAATAGATAACCGCACAAACATGTAAGATAAACAGATGCATTCACTTAATATTAATAGCACATAAACAAGTAAATCCTACCTGTTTGAAGCTGAGAATTGAAGCTAGATGGAGGAGACTGGCTCGGTTGGCAGCAGAATCGGGGGAAGCCTCAACTCCTTCCTCAGCGTCTCCTCTTTCCCGTCTCAGTGGCGGTGGCGCGGCGGAACTCCAGGAGGAACGGTGGCAGCAGCAGCAAAAAGACAGCGGCCTCTTCTTCTTTTGGGTCACTCACACACGCAAAAGGACAGAGGCCGCGACGGATTACGGCTGCGTCAGGAGGGGCAGCAGCTCGGTGGAGGTGTTCTTCTACCTTACTTGCACCATAGTTTCTTTCTCTATTGTACGTGTTTTCCTTCTCTCTCTCTTTTTCTCGGGTGGGTTCTATATAAAAAATTAAAAACTGATCGGTTTAACGGCGAAATTAGAGTTAAATATAGATTGCCCCATAAATTTGGGGGTAATAATCAAATTGTCCCTAGAAAATCAAATGGTATCAAATTGGCCTCCATTTTTATTGATACAACTTACTTTGATTCTTTTGTGAATTCCCGTTTAAAAAAATGCTGGTGACTTCCGTCGACCCCGATAATAATTGAAAAATAGTAAGAATTTAATAATTCGATTTATTTAAGTTGAGTGTTTGAGTTTTTATTTCATAAACCAAAAATGGAAAATTCATTAGATTTATTATTTTATATATATTTTAGTAATTTAAAAGTAATGATAATTTATTTTTATGAGTTTAAAGAAAAAATAAATATAATATATTATTTATAAATTTAAATTTGAGTGAATAAGATAAATGAAATTTACTTATAAGTTGGTAAATAATAAGGGAAGATTTTCAAGTATACCGGTATATCAGTATACCGATAATCTGTAACCGTTGATCTTGATTTATATATATTTTTATGATTTTTTTAATTCAAATCAACGGTGAAAAGTTACCGATATACCGAAATACCGATATATTTGAAATTTTTCCAATAATAAGTATCTTATATGTTTCAAAAATAATATTGTCATATTATGTTAATGTTGAATTACAACTCTACCCTCTCAATTATCCCCTTTCTATTTATAACCAATTACCCCAATTCCCAAATTAAAAACCCTAATTTTATTCCAAATTCCCAAATCATACAAATACACTCACAAAATCCTAAAATCTAACACACTCACCCTCACAAACGGCGCACCCACACAACAGCAGCCTTGTAACACCCTGCTCGTCACTAACAGTAGTTTTTCTATTTATTTAGTATTTTCTTCGTAATTGCTTATAGATCGGCCCATAGAATTTTCTGTGGTCCGAATTCTCGAAATTCATTTATTGCTGTTTGACTTCTTGTGACGAGGCGGAGCTTAAAAAAAACGTTGACCAACTTTGATCGGCTTTGACCGCCGTTGACCGATGGTTGACCGGCGTTGACTGGTCAAGACCAGTTGCCCAGTCGACCAAGTGAATCGATTGACCATATGGGTTGGAGCATTGACCGGTTCAACCAAGTGAACCGGAGCTGAACCAGGGTTATGTCGCGAAGCCCCGGAAGCAGCCGATTTGGCCCAACTTCACCTCGGCAACCTCAAGGCTGGCCCAAACCTTGATGTCGGCTCATGTACTGACGCTTTTTATGATAGAATAGTGGCCTTACAGAAAAAGTAAAACTCTGTTAGAAACAGATGACGGAAAGTTACCCGAGTTAGGGATTCGCTCCGTTTCGAATCTCGGGCCGCTCTTCGAAGCTGGGCCAGCTTCCTAGAAAATCTTGGGCCAAGAGTTCACGAGACATAGTGTCATTTACACTGAGTCTCATCTATTTGAGCAAGAAAAGTAAAAACAAGTGATTAATAATTATTGCCTTTTATATTTATCTTTAAATTATTAATGATATATTATACACATTCCCTGTTTTCTTTCTTGCTCACGAAGGCACTATATCTTTACTTTAAATATCTTCTCATTACACTATATTATTATTATTATTATTATTATTATTATTATTATTATATAGGAAAATTCTACTATGAAGACATTTAAGTGTCTTCTAGTAAGGATATTGCCATATTTAGAAGTTAATCTCTCTCATAATGATAGCATTAATTACACATCAGATTTTAATAGCATAAATCAATGGTTAAATTCAATTAAAGCATTTATCTTTACCAAAAGACACTTTAGTGTCTTCACCATAGAGCTTCCCTTATATTTATATATATATATATATATATATATATGACAAAATATCAATTTCAGCCTTATTTCCCCAATTCCAGCGTCCATCACACTTTCTTTAAGGCAGTCAGTGTTTGTTTGGTGTATACTATGAGACATATACATATACAAAAAAGACACAAACACAAAATACATGTATACATTTGTCATGTTTGGCAAAACAAATACACAAAATACATAAAACGCTAAAAAGTCAATAATATCCTTGTCTTCTACCACCACCACTGTTCTAGTTTTTCATCTTTCACTGAGTTCTCTTCTCTTCCACCACCATTTACAACTAAAATTTCAATAATCCAAATAATAAGAATTCTAATCTGTCAACAACAAGTTTGATCATATTTTAGTGGCCAAAGATTGATAAAAAAGGAAAAAAAATAATTTTTAAAAAAATCCAGAAACAGCCAGAAATAAGGATAAATAGACATGAAGATGGAGAATAATGATGGAAGTTGCAGAAAATTCAAAAACGCGGATCTAAAATGATGGCAAAGATAGAGATAAGGAGAAGCATAGAGAGGTTGAGGAGGAATATGATGATGGAGACGTAGAGCCAAAGATCAACGCAGTCTGCCATAATGAAGAAGAGACAAATAGAGGCGGTGTTGGGCGTTGGACGGTGGCGATGGGCTTTGGGTGGCGGCGGGAACCAACAGATCTGGACGTAGGAGTGGTATCGTAGTTCCAGTGGAGGCAGGTCTGAAAAAATCAATCAATAAGAGTGAAAAAGGGAGGATGAAGAGAAGAGGCACAATGGAGGAAGGAGGAAGAAGGGAAGAAGGACCAAGAGAAGAGGGAGGAGATGAAACGGAGAGTGGCTAGATGTTGAAGAAGAGGGTATGGTTGGAATTATAAAATATCAAAGGGTTAAAATTGTAAAAGAAATCAGTGTCTCATCTTTGAAGTTTGTGTCTCACCATTTTGGAGATACACAAAATACACGTATTTTATAAGTGGTGTGTGTAACCGTGTCTTTCATTAAGTTGTGTCTCAACAAACAAACAAGTTACGTATATCTCCGTGTCCATGTGTTTGATGGACATGGACACTAACCAAACGGAGCCTAATAGCACCATCTTCATCATCTTCGTTGTATCCCAAGCCTACCTTCATGAACTTGATCCTTGTAACTTAATTTCTATTAATTTCTTCAAAATAGAAAGCTCAAATCAAAATACTTCATTCATGAAAGTTGTTTCTCTTATCCTCCTCTTCTTATATATACTAATTTTTCTTGTATTTGAACACAAAAATTCTTGTCTTCTCTTCCTCATGAGTATGGTCATGGAGCCATGAATTTCATGATTCATTTTCTTGCGTTTCTTGTTTAAGAATAAAGTTCTGGGCACCTCTAGCAAGCTTGGATTTGAGGTAAGGGTTAGGATTTAGGTATTATTAATTCATTTATGAAATTGATGCTTGCTTATGTTTAATGGATGTATGATGATGTTGATTATTTAATTGAATTTTTGGTTATCTTAAACGTATACATACATATTGATATATATATAAAATTGATTGAATGACGATGATGAACTTTTTATGCCTTGGCAGTGAATGTTGTCATTCAATATATACATAAATGATGATGATGAACTTTCTTTTTATATATATATATACATTAACATGAATGAAATATTGATTTTTGTCAAGTCTGGAGATAGGGAACCGTGAGTGATATTTGGGGATCATGGGAAATTCAATAAAAGTTTAGGGCCTTAAGTGTAATTAGTAAAAATTTGTCACTAAGGGTCAAATTGTAAATAGTTAGAAGTTTTGGGTAAATAATGTAAATTAGATAAATATCGGGCATAGATGTAAAACCAATAAAATGTTAGGCCACTAATGTAATTAACATAAAAAGGTAACTTAGTGAAATTTTAAGTTAAGTTAGTTAAGTTAGAATTTAAGCTTAGCGGTTAAATCAGAGTTAGCCGAAACTAAGGACAACATGGTAAATTCTTCACCTTTGGGTCAGGTCGAGCGCTTAGAAAGGCAGAATGAGAGTGTTACGATCTTAATAAACTGAGACAGGTCTTGAGAGTTAGTCATCCGAGATACTACCAACAATTTGATAAATGATTTTATATTGTGGTTAAACTGAGTTCTCGGTTTAACAGGCTAAACAAAATTTTACATTGAAATAAAGATTAAAGTGCAGTTTGGCCGGATGACGGTTTACTAAGTCATCGGTTGAACAGAACCGAGTTCTCTGGCCTGGCTAGCCCTTAGCATCCTAAGTTACGATTAGACCAGTTTAGAGAAAATTACTAAGTTAAGAACCAGTAGAATTACTAAGTAAGAACCAAACGGTTATCTAGGAGGTAAAGTAAAAGTAATATAGTTAAATGAGACATAGTGCAGCGTTATAAGAATTACATCGATTCCAAAATTGTTCTTTGAACTTCTAAGTAGTTGATTGTGGTTCAACCGAGACATCGGTTCAGTCTTCTTAAGTAAACCTTGTTTTATAATATTAAGTACATAGTTAAACCGATTTCCGGTTTAATCGATTTAATCACTAGCTTGAGTGATCCTCAGAACAATTAGGAAGAATTCTAAGGATTTAGATGGTCTTTTAATCCTAGTTGATGTTAAAATGGGAAATAGATAATTGTTTAAGTATAGTGATTGACTTACTAATACCAAGGGTAATTAGACTTTCAAACTATGAGTCTGATAGAATTACGACTGAAATGGCTAAGTTAGAACCCTATTGCTACTTGTATACGTATGTGAACCCTTAATCAATGATTTTATGTTTATAGAAGTTGATTGCTATGTCTCTTATAGATAGAGCTTATAGATAAAGGCTTATATGTATTTATGATATAATGAATGACAAGGTTAATAATTATGTCTTTTACAACTGTGGCTTATATATATTGATGATGTGATAAATGATGAGTTATGGCAATGATTGCCTTATGCTTGAGGATGGTGGTTTGTCCCGCTCAAACTTTTATGATTTATGAATGAAATATTGATGATCAATGGAATGAATATTATGATTATTGAAATGAGATATACCGTGGGGACGCTCACAGTGTCAGAACGTGAAATGTTTCCTAAGTTGTTAGCATATTAAGGCGTCAAGCTTTGCGAGGATTGCCAGTTGTCAGAATGTACGTGGCCTGATCCATTAGACACAAAGGTTGTCAGAATGTACATGGCAGGACCATTAGACACGTATGCAGAATGTACGCAAGTTGGGAAACCATATCCGGTCAAAAGGGCATCGGATAACATCGGGTTGTGGGTAGTCAACCGACACATGAGCTCACGGCCTGCATAGGATAGACATGCATCATAATTGTTTGCTGCATTATTCTATGTGGTTTCATCTCTACTATTTGTTTGTGATGTGCATTGTGAATTGTTTGTACTTGTATGTTGTGTGCTTGCTTGTCTTATTCTCTGGTTGACTGCAATTACAATGGCGACTGTGATTGATAGAGATAAGTGAGATGTTAGGAACTAAATGCAATAGGGAACCTAAGAAAACATATTAAGTTATAAATTCTTCACCATAACATAGATGAATGTCCTAGGGTGTTTCCCTTAGAAGAGTCTCCCGTAGCACGTACCTTACTGAGGACTTTAGGTTCTCACCCCTTAGTTATTTCCCCCATGCAGGATATCATCTTAGAGATGATGTTGATAAGGAGAGGCAGATCGAGGATTCCACATGCTACTCGCCCATCTGCTCCGAAAGGACCAACTGAGGTGTGAGACTACCGTTCTAGACAAGACTAATGAAGAGGTCTCTGTGTCTTTATTTTGTGATGTGTATACAGTAAATAGAGTCTTTCCCTAATTTCATAGTGCTTTTGAGGGCTAGGTATTTTAATTTGTTAGAAGCCTGAGTGCTAGTCTAGGGGCTGTCAGGATGAGCCAAGGCTCACAGCTTAGCAAGTTTATGGAAAAGTCTGTAAGATATGTGTATGTATGATAGTACTCGTCTCATGTGACGCTTTAATATTTCGGTTGTATAGACTCTAAGTCTTAATAGTTAAATATCTTATTTGTATATTGCTAGCTAAATTTCTTATTTCCCCCGACTATCTTCTCTATCTGCATGTTTATATTGGAATTACTCGTATGTATGATTTAATTAGTACGCGATTCACGTTTTATGCGACAGGCTCATATTATATCTATAATCATAATTAAGCTAGGGTCCTAGAGGTCACGGAAGGGTAACTCTCAATTACTAGTACTGTAGCCTAGGAATTAGGACGTTACAAGCCTCACCAAACCCTAGTCCATCTACCATACCCCATATGCAGAAAATGAGAGAGAGAAGAAGGAAGATGACGGCGCCGGCAAGGGAAGGCCGCCGCCGCCGTTGAGCTTGGGACTCGGAGAAAGGGAGAACGAGTGAGACAGAGAGAGAAGAGAACGCGAGAAAGGCTGAGGAGCTTCCTCCGTTGCTGTTCCGCTATCGTCGGTTTACCAAGGAGCAGAGACGACGCCGCCATTACCAAAAGTCGCTACTGAAGGGCTGATGTATGTGCATCTTGGGTTGTTTTTAGCTTCAATTCCTCTTTAATTATATGATTATTCTTGTGAATTACTCTCTCAATTTGTCAATCAAACAAACTTCATGTTCTTTTGAGTTCGGTTTATGTTTATAGAGTGTTTCACAAAGGATTTTAGGTGATTAAAGATCAAACAAAGAGGATTGAAGAAAGGAGAACAAAGCAGAGAAGAAAAGAGAAATTTTTCTAAGTGTCAAGCCCCATGTTATACGTGGCTATCCCACGTCATACGTGGCAATTAAATTCTCAAATGGCAAATTGGACAGAGAGCCCACGTTATACGTGGGGCTCTCACGTTATACGTGGGAATTAAAACCCACAATGCCAACTTAGACAGAGAGCATACGTAATACGTGAGCTCTCCCATGTTATACGTGAGCTGTGGCGTCCAA
Organism: Stylosanthes scabra; assembly: GCA_036250425.1. Taxonomy (NCBI): domain Eukaryota; kingdom Viridiplantae; phylum Streptophyta; class Magnoliopsida; order Fabales; family Fabaceae; genus Stylosanthes; species Stylosanthes scabra. The sequence goes on along the minus strand of JASCZI010241954.1, from coordinate 28,325 downwards.
TGAAGCAAATTGAAGCAGTAACCCCACGTTATACATGGGTTGGCAACGTCATACGTGGTGAATAAAGAGCAAGAAGCAGAATTCGGCAGTGACCCCACATTATACGTGGGAGTCACACGTTGTACGTGGGGAGCAAAAGCTTAACAACGTCCATTTTGTGTCAAAAAGCAATCCAATCCAAGTTGTTAGGTTTCAATCTCATCCACTAATCAAGGGCATAATTGGAAGACTCAAGAGAAGATTGATTGAAGATTAAAGAGAAGAAGATAAGGTCTTGTAAC
>JASCZI010241953.1:9053-48779 GCA_036250425.1 Stylosanthes scabra | reverse complement strand
GGGGGAATGAGAATAGAAAAAATAAACACTCAAATTAGAGAACATCATAGGTAATATGCAAATATGCAGATCTTGTAAATGAACAGAGGAACATATCTTACATGGTACTTCAAGAATATGAAATAGTTTCTAGTTTGTCAAGTCCTAAAGGTACTAATTGATTTAAGTTTTGAACTCTCTTTCAATACTTGCAAAGATGGAAATGAAACAAAATCAACCAATAAAGAAAAAAAGAGAGAAGAGGCTGAAAAGTATAGAGACTGAACCTTAGGAAGAGAAGCAATAGTGTGTCGATGTCTAACGGCAAACCCAACCCTTGCGAGCTTTAGTATTACAGGCTGTCCATCCTTGGGATGAGTACCCTAACCAGAAGTGAACATTAATTACTTGAGAGATTTAAGTACATCCATCCATAATATTCCATATACAAGGAGATGGCAAGATTTGCGAATTTAATGTGCTGTGTGAAAAATGAAGAACCCTAAATTCGACATGTATAGCTCAAATTGACCCGAGAAGCTTACCAATGTCAATGGGTACTGTAGCAGATCAAGTGCAACGTCAAGGGTGATGGATTGCACATCTTTGATCTGAAACAACCAAAATTCTGTTAATATCTTCCTTTTACATTTATGCATGCAAAGAAAATTCAATTACAAGCATTATAAAAACATAAAGCCAGATTTATTTCTGCACTCATCATCATTATAATTCTATGCTTCTATTGCACTTAGACTGCCTTATTATCTTCTCCATAGTCTACCATCCACATATCATATCTCATGATCATATCAATTCGAACCCTAAAACCTTAGCACCATTCCTCCAAAACTTCCCCACTATAAAAAGAAAAAATATTAAAACACTTTAGCTAACATTATTTTCTTAAACCAGCTGCATATAGTCACCACAATTCTCAGAAATTTCATCCTTGAACAAGTCAAGTAACCGTATAAAATTTTCACATTGTCATTAGAACACTACATATTACATACTCTCTGAGCATCCAACTAAGATTGCCAGAAACATAGGAACTAGAGAAATCTTTTTGCCGCATATAAGCAATTTAAATACTTCATATAACAGTGAACAATCAGAAAAACAAATATATGATTTTAAAAAATCCTCAAAGAGTTTAAATGTACACGGACATACATGAGAGACGGAGGCTCTTTTAGGTATGTACCCCTTCCTGTCTTCCCCGAGCTGAACATAAAATCCATAAGGACCACTTTTCAAGAGAACCTAAGGGGAAAGTAGAGCCAATAATACACAACAGTTAGCAATTTGGAAGAAAATAGATTGAATCGTCCCATAGAACATTAACTAAGGATCAGATCTTGAGCAAACCTTTTCATTTGAAACACTATTAACACCCAGGACTTTTGGCTCTTCTATACGAGTGCTTAAATGAGGTGTATCTTCCTCCTCCTCCTCTGCCCCATATAGTGTTTTAGCAATATACCTGTTTTCAGCAATCGCAAAAACCACTCAGAATTTCTTCAAATTTTGAGGAATAGAATATCACAAAAGGCAAATCCAATTTTGCATGGATATAACAATATTAGCATTCTCACAATCTGGTTTAGAAACCATGAGCTCAGTGAGAAACTAGGGGTTTACTTGGCTTGTAAACACATTTTTTATTCATTTAAAATGCTTTCTGTTTTTAGAATTTTGTGAGAAATTTGAAAATACATAATGAAAACAAAAAAACTGGATTTTATTGTTCTCTTTAAGAAATTCTTTAAAAAAATCACTGAAAATAAAAACAGAAAATGTTTTCTCAAGCCAAATGGGCCATAGACTACTGTATATAAAATTAAAATCATATCCACAAATCATACAGATTTGGGGGTATATTCAAAGGCATGCTTTGGAATTTGAATAACCCAAAAATATTAATATTAATAGCAACAGCATTAGGATAAAAGGCAATCAAAATAGAAGCTCAACTGAACACAGGTAAAATTCAAATGTCTGCTCCAATATTAAAGATAACTAAATAAATAGTACTAGTAGTAGTAATAATAAAAATCTTTTAACATTCCCAATTTAAAGGGTAGGGTCATTTCCATACGAAAAGGGTGTCAGGCAGTCTTTAAGTACAAAACCTTCAGTCATTTATTTATTTGGGTGGATTTATGTATGATTATGACTTATGAGAACTGTATCCTCATTCCTCGAGTAACTTTTTGGCACAACAAATGCCACAAATTTATGCATAATTATTCATTTTGAATATAACAAGAATCAAAATGGAATGAAACCATATAGTTTGCTTGCATTGAGAAGAACATATTATTATTAGTCATCATCTATAAAGTGGTATAAACATGTAGTAAAATCAGTGAAATATTGGAAAATTAAACTTTTTAGGAAATAAATATTCAATAAAAATACTCACTTGCATCTTGGATGTTGATCACAACCTATAAAGTAGCCAGAACCAAATCTGCTTACTTTGAAAATTAATGTCCCTTCCAAACAACTGAAACAAGTTCAGATAAAAAGATATCAATACAATATCTGACAAGTGAATCTGGAAGCATAAGGTGAATATAATGAACAAGGGATTTTTTTCTTTATTTTCTCCCCAAACATACCTTGGACAAGTACGGTTCTGATCTGGGAGTGACGAAAATAAAGAGTCCCCAAATTTCTTTTCCAACATCTTCTCAACCTACAAGTATAATAAAAGAAAACATTTCAATAGTTGATAAAATTAAATAACACAGCATATTAAGCATTTTATTTCTAGGCTATAACAGTCACAAACTAGACATGCAATAATAGTTGAATACAAATTATACAGTGCGCTGAAAACTTTGTCAGTGGAGCATGAGGAAAATCAGAGTTTCAGTCCTCCATATATCAGGTTTTGATCAGAGATTAGAATGAAGTCATACCTGGTGAATATGAACATTAGAAGTACGTTCACAGTATGATTTAAACCGTGTCCAATAATCTCTAAGGAGGCCTTTCCATTCGGTTAATCCAGCAGAAACATTATCAAGCTGAATTCAGAATGAGAGATTGAATAAACAATATGAAATAGGAGGTTAAGGCATGGAAAACAGCAAGAGCATAGAAGTCCATAATTTTTAGAGAAGAAAATAAACTTGAAAAGATTCGATACCTCGGTTTCCATATCAGCAGTGAAACTGTACTCCGTGACTTCTGAAAAGTGATGGGATAAAAATGCTGAAACCTAACATCACAAAAAAAGGCATAAATACACACAATAAATCACAGCTCGTGTCATGCTTTTACAGACCAAAGAGATAATTGAAAATTGAAAAGGTAACATAAGTTCATAGAAAATTTGAAAATGAAAAGGTTAATTTATCCTGTTGTTTGTCACAAGAGCAGAAGATATTTGTAGCCATTGAAAACAAATGGCTCATTCATAAAATATTTTCAATTAGAATGAAGATGAGAATAATGATATCTTTTGAAGTCATTCAGACATGCATAGGATGCAGAATTCAGCCTTTTGATATAATTTTGGTCCACTCAATGTTCTGTTTTGAGATATACTTTGTTTTGAAATATACATTTAGCTTTTAGCATCCACCAAAATTTGTGATATCTTCTATGGTTGATCGAGATATTGTTGATAATCAACTAAATAACATGTGGTTGATACAAATGCAAAAGTAAGTTTTGGATGAACAGTGGATACTAACAGGTATAAGTAGACCTCACGGTAATGCAAATGATGGGAACCAAAAATCCAACGATTGAACTTGGGAATAATTCACTGGAATTAAAATTCAGCCTAATACTAATATAAAATTTCAATAACAAGAAATAATTACAATACTACATGAGTTTAAAATCTTCATCGTCGTCATAGTATTTGAATAGTACAACAGTGTAGCTACTAACTAGCAATTTCCTGTGAACAATAATAAATTCAAAGCTTAAAGTCAAAAACTTACCATGCGGCCACGAAATTCAGGATACAGCACACGACTTTTTACTGTCACGTAGTTTCTATCCTGAGACAAGAGACACTTGAGGACTCAGAACCCACTCAAACTGATATTAAAATTGAACAGATACATGCAAGTAGTGGAAATAAAAGAGGTAGCAGCAATGAGAGATTCCACAAGCATCCAAACCACTAAATCTAGTTTAAAGTGGGAGACCAATTAAAAAAGAATTTTTTGTGAAATGTGGAAGTAAAATTTGACGTGAATAAATACCTCGAACAACCAAAAAATTGATTGACTAATGACTAAATCACAAGTTGTAATTTAAATTGTTAGTATAATTGTGATAAAAGATAAATATGCTATGGTTATTCGCTTATTGCAATTCATTCTTCTGAATGTCAAATACCTGTAAAACTTTCAATGTTGTTGCATATGTTGAAGGTCTGCCAATTCCAAGCTCCTCAAGCTTCCTAACCTATATATGAAATACCATAAGAGGAAATTATTAAACAGAGGAACTTAATATCATATTGCAAAGGAATTCAACTTGGCCTCAGACACCAAGCTTATGTCTTTAAAAAATAAATAAATAAAATAAAAAAACACCATGTTTCTAAACCCTAACAGCAGAACTATCCAAACTCTCTTTACAAACAAACATGTCCCTTTAGTATTAATTAAGGAACTATGATGACTCACCAATGATGCTTCAGTGTAACGTGGTGGTGGTTGTGTATGATGCTGATTGAGCTCTGTTTGAACAAGATGTAGTGGGTCCCCTGGCTGCAAAATGAATGTCAATGAACAGCAATTTTTTGGAAAAGCTATAATAAGAAAACAGCAGGCCATTTTATATAAATATATCAATTTTAAAATTATAAACAATAAGGTAGCCAAATCATAAAACAAATTAAATTTTTATAATGCTCAAGTAAAAATATTTAAAGGAACTCCAGATTTGAAGGCTTAAAGTCATAGAGTGATTCGTTTAGAAGAAAATCAAATAGTTTAATTACAAATTTGATGTTTTACAAGGGCATTTGAGGTTAAGAAATATCAAAGACTAACAAGTACTTATAATGAGTACAGGTTTTATCCGGCATTGGCAATACAAGTACGACAGCTATTTTTGAGTAGCCATGCACAACAACCAAAATTTAAATTTCAAGAAATATTACCTTCAAGGTATTTAGAACCTCAAACACTTTATCACGATTGGCTACATCACTCTCTTTATCCGGAACAGCTTCGTTATCAATGTCCTACAAGGGAGAAAAGGCTATCCATAAGTTGATAAACACATCAAGTCTACTGTTCCAGTCATATAAAAGTAGTAAGGATTTCAAGTATTCTAGGAATAGTGGTGTTCCACTGTTCCAGTAGTTTTAGATAGTGATATCAATATCAATGGCTAAAACTAATGGAACACCGCTATTCTTGGAATACTTGAAAATTTTCCAAAAGTATATAGAAATGAAATCATCTCTGGGCCTGCATAGCAAATGGATGCCTCACACCACTTGCAATGATACAGAAAATGTCAAATGCCATCACAAGCTTCATTAAATGTTGTGATATCGCATGTTATTTCCTTGTATATTTTGTAGTTTGTACAGATTTATCTTCACTATCTACAGTTATTGTTGCTAATATGATTGGATGTAATTCAAGCAACTTAGTATTAGGAAATTATTAGGTAAGGTCTGTCAAATTCCATTATTCTCAAATTATCTTCTTACAAGTAATATTTAGAATGGTAGATGTAGTTTCCATCTGATTAAAAAAGGAAGAGAATAAACTCTTATCATTCGGTGCACATAAAATACAACATATTTTATGTGCTGCAACCTTAGATCAGTTCCTAATGATTAGGTTTGTTGGGTTTGGAAGCAGGACACAGGCAATATCTTAGTGGCATTGTGCAGTCTATGCCACCTTTGCATTACTTGGTTGGAGCGCAATGCACACACTTTCATTGACAATTCTTCTGACAAGCAAGTTTTATGGGATACGATGAGACGTGGCATCTGTTTCATATAAAATTTATATCTAAATCTTGTTCAAGGTTAAGATACGATTATTTCCAGCAAACATTCTCTTCAATCCATATAGAAACACTTTGGAAACTTACTATTTACGAAAAGGCAAAAGCCTCAAATTCATAATCTGGCAAACAAATTTTTGGAATTTTGCAACTGGAACCTTAAAATAGTACTATTAGATAGCTTATTTAAGAGAAAATATAAATAATAAACAAATAAGTCATTGTTATTTGAAAGCACTATCAACTGATATATGAAAGATTTATAAAACCAAGAAAAAGCCAAGTAAAATCAATTCTCAGTACCACAAACATGCTGGAACAAACCATACCGTAAAAACTGCCCGATATCCAGGAAAGTCAATCCGTGAGCTGGAAGATCGTAACACTATAGACTCGTCTGCATTTCCAATATCAAGTTGTATCTGGAATTGAAAAGAAGTTATGTAACACATCTGATAAAAAAAAATAACATCTGACTTAAGCAGAAGAAATTTATACACAGGAAACTACAATTCTCTTAAAAAATAATGGTAATGACCTTTCTCTAGAACACAAACACAAAATTTACCAGAAAGCACCTCAGATACTATCAAAGCAGAACCAATGAAGCTAGACTGGAAATTGACCAATCTAGTTGAATTGTGGTTTCTACCAAAATGTATATACAGTATGGAAGAGACTGTCAAAGTGCTATAATTAATAGTATACAACAAAAAGGTAGCAGCAATTCAAATTCTACTTAATCCCCAACAGACAATTAGCCCAGCATAAACTAGAAAGAGAAACATTTTTAATACATACTTTAAGGCCAAAGATGAAAGGAATTCAGTAGTTGAACCTGCTCGAAGATAGCTTGTGTCATCTGGCATGAAACTGTCCGTGACCAGATAAGTGTGTATAGTTTCAAGGAATCTTCATCTAGTACCCTGACAAGCATTGCTGACAAGCCATCAAGAAGTTTATTGTTAGCCATCACCCTCAGTTCCATTCACCATTAAAGTATTTATCTATGGGGAAAAAATGCATCATATTACATGGCAACTTGTGGATGTCAGTAGGTCTAATGGCTTCATGGGCCTCTTGTGCATTTTTCACCTTTTTTAAAAACTTTGGTGCCCTTTGTGGGACAAAATCTTGTCCATACCTGCATCAAGTAAATCCTAGTCAAGTAGATGAAAGCAATCATAAGTAAGCATTCAAATACAAAATATATAATGTGGCTTTCAACATAGTTTATTAAGCAGATGTGTCGATAAATGCCTTCCATATAAAGAAAGATATAAATTTTGAACATGTTAGAAAGCCAGATCATGAGGGAATTCAAGTTTCTTAGAATAACTGAATAAGATCAATCCTGCATGTGAACCGACCTCTTATGCAAGAAAGACATTAACTATCATTACAAGTGAAATTCCTATTTTCTACTTCCTACTAAAGTGGTAATAAAATCAAAAGTAATGAAATTGAAAGCAAGAATAAATGTATGGATATGTAGAAATCACCTCTCAACAATCAGTGAGCGTATATTGGCAACAGCTTCGTCAGAAATCTAAGGAAGAAAGTTCAAAGTGAAACATTAAATAAGGAAATGATCATCTGGTCTGGACAAAATTATAACACAGACAAAGATACTTTAAATATGTCATCCACATATGCCATATATGCCAAACTATGACTAAAAACTAAATAGTGATCTAATTTAGGAAACATGAGGACAGAATTTAGAAGTTTTGGACTATGATATATTGATATCTAATGCATATAGAGTAGCACGAAGCATTTGACCAGAGTGATACATACATGAAGTCCATCAGTTCTGATGTATGTTATCAAACCGACTGCATTACCATCCGACAATTCGACTCCCTCATACAGTTTTTGAGCAAGCTGCATTTATAAGACAAAATAAATTAATGATAGAGGTGTTTCTAGGAAAATTCAAAGTCAGGAATGAAGTCGTAAATCCACGAGAGAGAAAAGGGGGGGGGTGGGGAGTAAACTAAGAATAAATAAATAATAATTGTACCTTCATGGTGTAACTTGCTGTGTAATTCAATTTGTTTGCAGCATCTTGCTGAAGTGTAGATGTTATATAAGGTGTTGGAGGATTTCTTCGAACTTTGCTCCTTTTCAAGTTGGTAATCTTAAAATCTGCTCCATTTATTTTGTTTTCAATATCTTTTGCCTCTTTATCAGAAGTAATTGAAAATTGATTCAACCTTGCTGAATCATAATGGGTCAAATGAGCAGGAAAGATAAGACCCTTGTTTGATCCTAATTCTTTCTTCTTTAATTGGGCCGCCACACTCCAATACTCCTTCGGTTTAAATTCATCAATCTCCATCTCTCTATCACATATAATGGAAAGTGCTGCAGATTGAACTCTTCCTGCTGATTGGCAACCTGGTAACTTCCTCCATAGTAATGGAGAGATGTTAAACCCAATCAAATAATCAAGAGCTCGCCGTGCCAGATATGCATGAACTAAATTCACATCCACCTTTCTTGGTGCTTGCATTGCTGCTTTTATAGATTGTTCAGTTATTTCATGAAAGACAACCCTTGCCAAAGAAAGATTATCGTGCAGAGCACCTTGCTGTTGCAGCATCTCTACGATGTGCCAAGCGATAGCCTCTCCCTCCCGATCAGGATCTGATGCAAGAATAAGGTTTTCTGCTCTGAGGAACAAGGCCAATGAATTATGCAGGACACATGTTGTCAGCTACTTCCGCATATAAACAACATTGCACAGAATTAATCCAATACAAGTAAACACAACACACAAGAATCATTCGAAGTCTGCTAACTTCATATTGAGCAGCTATCTAGATTATATGCATTTGGATACCTTATCAATGTAAAAAACTTTACACAAACATACAACCATGTGTAATTACATAGGTAAAAGTATTTGTCTTTCATAATCACTATCTCAAAAGTCTCAAATATAATAACATATGATCATATCTAAATTAGTGTTCTAATGCAACCATATTTATACATTTACATTTTCACAAACAAAAACTATGCACTTATAGTGTATGAACCGGTGTAGCTAGAAACAAGGCGCAATAATGAGAGCGAAGAGGGAAAATTTACCTGTTCAGTGCTACATTGATGGTCTTCAAGTGAGTCCAGGCAGGCGAGGGAACCTCCCACACCATACTAAAATCCTCATCGGGTCGCACGGATCCAGACCTAGCAGCCAAGTCTCTTACATGACCATAGCTCGGCAATACTTCATACATATCACCAAGGTACTTCTGAATAACCTTCGCTTTCGTGACAGACTCCACAACCACCACAGACTTTCCCGTTGGAGGATACACCGGCTTATCAGTAAATTTCCCCGGCACTTCTACCTGTTCAATCACACTAGAGCTCTCCCTTTGCTTTTTAGACTCAATCGTCACAGAATCATTTTGCATTTCTTCAACACTACTACTACTCTCAACCTTCTTCTTCTTTGTCTTACTACTACTAGATTTCTTTTTCCCATTGGAAGATTTTTTAGAACCTTCCACAGCATCAACCTCTTTCGAAGAACTGCTAGTAGCAGGCTTCTTGCTACTTTTCTTGCTTGTTGATTGCTTCTTCTTCTTCTTGGTGCTCACATTTTCAGATTCCTGCTTATCACTCTCAACCGGCTGGACCTTCGCCTTCGCCGCCACCGCCTTTCCCTCTTTCTTATCCTTCTTCTCTTCAACTAAACCTTCTTTCGACGCGGCAGAGACAGCATTCGAACTCAACCTCTTCTTATTATTATTATGTTTATAATTACTATTCGAAACTTTAGACGAAAACCTCTTAGTGAAAACCCCATAACTAATCAAACTCCTCCCATTGAACACGAAATCACGGCTAGTAACAGAACACCTAGACGAACCGTGACCAATACTACCGAAGGAACGAATGCGCGGCGGCGCATCGCAATTCGCCGCCGCCATACGGAGGAAACAGCTCTGGCATTGGAGAGAGCTGCTACTGTTATTTGCGTTGCCTCTCGCAGAATAAGGTAAGCGAGGGATTGGGGAATTATGCAGAGCCTTGAATTGCAACTGGAAGATTCAAAAATGAATAAATGAAAATGAAAATGTTAATAAAAATTGGAAAATATAGAACAGGAAGTAATAGAGTGATTACCATGAAGTGGCGAAGGGTGAGAGGGGATGAAGAAGGAGAGGTGAGAGTGTAGGAAGGGGATGGAGATGTGAAGAGCAAGCTCCTTTGAAGCTGAAACATCATCAAGAAGGCGCTTTCATTTCAGAACAAGGGAAGAAGAGAATGGAGGCTGTGACTGCTCATGCTTTCCAGTTCCCACAAGGGTAGAGAAGGGTTTAACAACTTATCCTTATAAACTAACATTAAACATTAAATTAAACAAAAAGAAAAAAAATTAATTAAAATTTTCTAATTTTTTTTTGTTATTATTTCATTTTCTATACGATCAAATTAATATTTCTTTATTACCAAAAGAAAATAATATTTCTTTTCTTGAGATGATTCTTATAATCAAGTTTGAATGTTTTATCAAAATTTATTTATAACTAATCATGCTAAATAAACACATTATTCATTAATTCAAGCTATTTTATATTCTTAATAGAGCTAAAAAATAATAAATAATAAAAAACTTTAAGTAAATTTAGTTTATCACTTTATCATCTATACCTTCATATGAGTTATCTCTCAGGCTATATTTACTTTAATTATTTAATTTTTATACATAATTTTATATTATAATTATTCTTTTTCATTTGAATGATTTTATTTCATGTTATAATTATTACTCATTTTTTTAGACAGCAAAAAAAACCCAAATAAAAGACACCAAAAAAAATTACTCATTTTTGTATAAAATGATTTATTTATTTTGTTAAGTGAATCTAACCTGAAACCTCTCTAGGCTTCTAGCAATAATGATAAAAACTAATCATGTAAAAAAAATACTAATAAATTTTAAAAATGGCAAATATATCCTATAATATTATTAAAACGTGATAATTTTACTTTTAATTTTTAAGAAATATTAAAAGGTCTATTTATGATTTTTAAAATGAAAAAGACTATGGAACCAACACATTATGATCAATATGTAGCGATCAATATGGAGCCTACACATACTATATATGATAACTTAATATTGGATACAATAATACTACACATACACCTATTTTACCAACCAAGTCTCAACCAAGTCTTTTTTTCTCACTCTCACCTGAAGCGTGCGTGATACGCATAATTCTCAACTCCCAAAATTTGAAAACACGCGCTTTTACTTCACAATTTTTCTGCAATTCCTCCTCCACTTCTTCCTCATTCTCCTTTCTGCTACTGCCAGCCATCGTTGTTGCTGCCGCCGTTGTTGTCGTCGCTTCCGCCATCATTGTCGTCATCTTCTTCTTCTTCTTTCATTTTCTCTTCTTCCTTCTCCTCCACTGTTACGTTGTTGTTGCTGCTGTTAGTGTTGTTGTTGTCGTCGTCATCAGATTTTCTTCTTTTTCTTCTACTTCCTAAAACTGAATCGGATTTTTAAGAAAAAATGAAGCGGGTTTTCATAAAAAACTGAACCGGATTTCGAAAAAAACGAAGTGAATGTTTATTAAAAAACAGAACTCTTCTTCCTCTTCCATTCTCTTATTCCTCCTCCTCTTCAACTATGACGTTGTTATTGTCGTTGTCGTTATTGTTGTCGTCGTTGAATATCTTCTTCTTCTACTTCCTAAAACTGAACCAGATTTCAAGAAAAACTGAAGCGGATTTTCATGAAAAATTGAACCAGATTTTGAAAAGCAAGAAGTGAATTTTCATTATAAAACAGAACTGGATTTTCAAGAAAAATTGAAGCGAATTTTCATAAAAAAATTGAACAGAATTTTTTTGAAAATCAGAAGCACGCCTAAGTGGATTTTCATTAAAAAATCGAACTGGATTTTCAAGAAAAACTGAAGCGAATTTTCATGAAAAATTTAACCGGATTTTCATGAAAATCAGATGCACGCCTAGGCGTCAATCTTCTTCTCCTTCTTCTTCATCATCATTACCATCATCATCATAATCATCACCATATTTTTTACCACTCAAATGTACTCTAATGACTAAAAAAGAAATAGAAATGTATTGAATGTTTTCGCAACCAAAATAGACGAACAATGATAAGCTTAATGAGAAGATGAAACACAAAAAAAATATAAGGAAGCGTGTTTGAGAATATCGTGCTTTTTGAGATGAGAAAAAACCTTATTTTAGATATTAAAGTAGTGCGTGTGAGAGAAACTTAGTTGGACTTAGTTCGGTAAAACACTTGGCTGGTTAGATTTATTGTATTGTATATATGAGTTACGAAATATAACTCTTATAAATTTTGAATGATAACTTAATTATTAGCTCCTTAATTGTCCCTAACATTGGTTGTTCAAAATAAATTTACGCACATTTTTTTCCGGCAATTTGAAAAATTGGGGCTGATTAACTCTAATGATAATTAAATTGAAGATATAAGTTGTTTGCTGGATATTTTGTTTAGCCGGCAGGCAATGCGATTGTGAAGTGAGAAGTGAGAAGAGGTGTTGATACTGGATAGGCACACAGTGACAGTGCTACACTTCCACTTCTAACAGAACCTCCTTACCTTACCAAAGAGTAGAGAGACATGGTACTCCTTCACCTCCCCAAACTCCCTTCCTCCATTCTAACTCCACTATCTTCTTCTCCCACCTTTATCCGCACTCATTTCCTAAACCCAAACCCAATCAAAACCCCTCGCTCCCTCTTATTATTCTCCACTCTAACCCTCCCCGCCTCCGAACCCACACCCATACACCCTCACACACCCGAACCCACCCCCGACATCCAACAACTCCCTCTAAACAAGCTCTTCGTTCCCCCCGAAACCCCCGTCCCCCTCGACACCCACACCCTCACCGCCAGAGTCCTCAAGGGCTCCAACATACTCCTCAGCAACTACGCCACCGACTCTCAGGTTCGTCAATCAATTCTCAATTAGTTTGTTAATTAGTTCGTTAGTTAGTTACGGTTTGTTGTTTTTTTGTTATTGTTATTGCCAGGTGGCGCAAGCTGAGTTCATCAAGAGCAGTGTTAGGACCGAGGACTGCCCCTCCGATGGCCTCCCTGAGTTTGCTCTCGTTGGACGCTCCAATGTCGGCAAATCCTCCCTCCTCAACTCCCTCGTTCGCCGCAAGAAGCTCGCCTTGACCTCCAAGAAACCAGGTCTCTCTGAGCTCTGCTAATTCAATTGAATAGCTGTAGGAAACTAGTTCTGAGAGAGATTTTATATTATGCTGGCATAACCTGAGTTGAACTAGATTAGTCAATGTCTTGTAGAATCTTAAGAAGTAGGAGTTAAATTCCAAAGCGCATTGGCCGTTTACACTAAAATACTTACTTTGTCTTTTACCGTCCGGCGATTTATCACGCTGATAGAGACTAACTTGGTGTACTTTAGAGTTTAGACAATGTTAAGGACGTAATTGGGATTTCCAAGGCTATTTTAGTGTACGCGGCTAATAGGGGATCACTTTGGGGCTTAAATCTAAGAAGAAGTGTTTGGTTTCGACCGGAGACAGTGAGAGAGATAAGATTTTACATCAATAAGAATAGAGCTTTATCTCTAATGTCCCTCTTTTTGGAGGTACTGCAATTGAGTGAAAAATCAAACCCACGACATGTCTCTTGTCTCCTTATTTTGGAAATGCAGGAATTATCTTAAAAATCATCCTGAGATAGCAACAATTTTAAGTTTTTGCCTCTATTCCCCACTCCAAACATGCTTTTCTCCCGATACCTCCGTCATCTTTGTCTCAGGATAGTAAGCAAAAGCTACCTTAATATGTGATTTAGGCATATAAGAAGAAAAAGCTAAGTTGCTTTGGTAAGTTAATAACTAACTAGACTGTGTACCATTTATTAACATGGTCTTCATGATAGGAGTGTTCAAAGTTGATCATTTCATGGAATTTCAAAGTGTTGAGATATAATAGAGAAATTTGCCAAACTTTTAAGTTAAATTGTCTATATTCATTTTCTTTTTGTAGGAAAAACACAATGCATTAACCATTTTCGGATTAATGATAGCTGGTACCTGGTTGATTTGCCTGGATATGGGTATGGCTTGCTGCTATATGCACTCAGTTACACTGTATTTGGTACTCTATATATAAAGATTTGCGTCTTTCTTACTTGCTTAAGATTGGAAAATGGAGACTAATATCTGCTATGTAAAGACTAACATGATGCACAACATCTTATTTATGAAATTTGTGTGAGACTGGAGCAGTAGAATTCCATCATATTTAACTTCTTATAGATAAATTTTATGAGCTTTGAAATAAGTTTATATGGTACCTTTTAAATTTCATTATAGGGCCTTTTTCTAGGCTTTGTTATCCATTCTAGTTATGGAAAATTAAAATGCTCAATTTCTGATTTTTGGATTGCTACTGATGAACAATGAGTAACTTTACCTCGTTCACTCGGATCATATTTATAATATTTTGTCTCTTCATCAGGTATGCATCTGCACCACAGGAACTTAGAATGGATTGGGAAAACTTCACCAAGGACTATTTTCTTAACAGGTCAACCCTAGTTTCAGTTTTCCTTCTAATAGATGCTAGCATTCCTGCCAAAAAGATTGATCTCGAGTATGCTAGTTGGTTGGGCCAGAATCAGGTAATACATTGAATGTATGAAGTTGTACATTTTTTTATGTTCCCTATAATTCCTGCATATCCTATACAATGGACATTTTTTCGACTAGGTGCTGCCACAAACTCTATATTTCTAAATAGAATTTTGTATGCATAGATCATAGTTGAGTGGCACGAGTACCTGCAATCGTCTTTCCATCATGTAGATAATGGCTTAATCAGTATCATATTCTGAGTTTACTACACTTAAGTTATAGAAACTGAAATTTATGTCTTCCATTACACACCATTATCCAGTCTCATACTCATGTCAAACAGGTTGTATTGGAAAGATTGGTCCATCTACATCTACATTGGATGGACACACGAGTAGTTGATAAAATTCTTGTGTTGTATTTCTGTGTAAAAAGTTAACAAAGCAGGGTGAATAGGTTACTTTGGTAATAAGGGGTCAATTAATATAGTTCTCCTTTCAGATCCCAATGACCATAATCTTCACCAAATGTGACAAGCGGAAGAAGAAAAAGAACGGAGGCAAAAGACCAGAAGAAAATGTTAATGACTTCCAGGAATTGATACGCGGCTTCTTCGAGACGGTACCTCCGTGGATCATGACCAGTAGTGTTACTAATCAGGGTCGCGATGAGATTCTTCTCCATATGGCCCAGCTAAGAAACTACTGGCTCAAGCACTAGAACTGGTAATTCATTCTTGAACAAGTCTCTATGATTTTGAGTTGATATTATCTTCTCTTGGTGGAAACTACAGTAGACCCTATATTTCTCCTGCTGATGATTCAGGCTCTTGTAGCGTTTGTTTTCAGAGACTGGAACTGAGACTGTGATACTGAGACTCAGTATTGTGTTTGGTTGACAAAGACTTGAACTAAAATTTCAGTCTTTCGCAGAATTTCAGTATTTTCAGTACCTCCGGATAGTAGGAACTGGGACTGGGGACTGAGACTGAAACTTTAAATACATTTTTTTACTCAAATACCCTCATTTAACATTAAACCAAACACAATAACAAACTTAATCCAGTCTCAATCTCTCAGTCTTAGTCTTCCATTCTCAGTCTCCCAGTCTCAGTCTCCCTCCCAAACGCTTTAAATTCATATAATTCCTCATGCTTATAACAATCTTGAATGGGTCAACATATTGCATATTCGTTCTTGCAGATAAACATGTAGACACCAGCTAATATGGTCATATCATAAATTGTACTCAAGTACATAACGGGCCTAAAGCAGGATAAAAAACATTATTTGGAAAAAAAACTTCATCCAACATTACCGCCACTCCGGTCGAATGCGAGGTTTCACTTTAAACCTACATGTTGTTCATCCTTATCTCAAATTTGTTAAATTTGAGCCTTTTCGCGGTTGAGGGTTAGTTTGTGACATAATGTTTGTATTCTACTATCTCTCAAAATTAGATATGATCTTTAGCTTTTACTACACCCATTTTAATTAACTTCATTTCAAACTATGTATATTCTCACTTTCAGCATCAAGCATCTATCTTAATTTTTTTTTTGGACAAAAGCATCTATCTTAATTCAATTCTATGCTTTGCTATGTCTACAAGCCATGTCATGCTTGTTCAGTTGTTTGGGGTTGCGTTCGGCTTATTTACTCAACTGCCCTTGTTTCCAAAACTAAGTCCTAGAATGCTCTTGTTTTAAAACTATTTACACAGGGTGGGTTTGGTAAAAGTTTTCGGTAAAGTGCTCATGCTCTCAAAAAGCAGGAGCCATCTTTTTGCGTTTGGTAACTAAAAAAGCCAAGGAGCTTTTGCTCCCGACTTTGGAGATCTGGGGATGCTTTTGAGAGCCCTCAAGAGTAGCTTTTCAAATCTGGTTCTGGCTCCCAAAAAAATTAAAATGTCAAATTAACCTTATATTTTAATAAAAAACCAATTTTATCCTCAATTAATTATATTTAATTTACATTAATGCATCACATATTAACAAAAAGGTCGTCATGGTAATTTATTACTTTGAGAGCAATTTTGAGTTATTTTATCAAACGGTTATAAAGTAACTCTCTGTCAGTTGCTTTTTGAGAGCATAAAGAGCTCAGCCGCTTTTTGAGAGCCACAGCATTACCAAATCGAGCCACAGTTGCCCCTGTTTTGCCAAGGTGGCAGCTGGTTTGTTTTTGCAGCAGCTGACTGGGAGGCGCGCCATCCACGTTGAAGCGGGAAGCGCCTTCAATGCAAAAGGCGCCAACACCAAAAGCGCAATCACGGAGAAAACCATTTTGCAGAAGGCGTCTCTCATGTAGATTACGCCAGACGCAAAGGCGCCCCATCCAACGTGGCATGCCAAACTTTCATTTAATAATGGTACATGATTAGAGTAAACTTGGAATCAATTTTGAGGTTTATAATAACAAATAAATAAGAAACATGATATATTCAACGAAAACATGATATATTCAAAATTAAAAAGTACTAATAAAAACAAAATTATGGTAAGGGGCACAAGCTTAATCAAATATATTAATGGTTAGACACAAAAAAAAATATATATTAATGGTTGCTACTTATTTGTATCTATGTGAATATTTTATAATAATTAATGTAAATATATATGATATTGGATAATTTAATCAAATATATTAAATTATAAATTAATCATTTTTATTTTATATCATTATAATTTATTATATGTAATTTTTTAAAAATGTAAATATTATTATATGATTTTTATAAAATTGATATACGTAATTTTGAAAAAATATAAATAAATGAATTTATTTTAAATTATTAAAAAAACATTAAAATTATTCATTTATTTATATTTTTTCAAAATTATGTAAATCAATTTTTTTAAAAATCATATAATAATATTTACATTTTTAAAAATTACATATAATAAATTATAATGATATAAAATAAAAATGCTTAATTTATAATCTAATATATTTGATTAAATTATCCAATATCATATATATTTACATTAATTATTATAAAATATTCACGTAGATACATATAAGTAGCAACCACTAATATATTTGATTAAACTTGTGCCTTACTATAATTTTGTTCTTATTAGTACTTTTTAATTTTGAATATATCATGTTTTCGTTATTACATAGGTTCTGTATTCTTGTTTATTTGTTATTATGAATCTCAAAATTAGTTCCAAGTTTACTTTAAACATGTACCATTATTAAATGGAAGTTTGGCATGCCACGTTGGATGGGGCGCCTTTGCGTCTGGGCATAATCTACATGAGGCACCTTCTGCAAAATGGTTTTCTCCATGATTGCGTTTTTGGTGTTGGCGCCTTTTGCATTGAAGGCGCTTCCTGCTTCCACGCCTCCACGTGGATGGCGCCCAACGCTTTAGCGCCTCCCAGTCAGCTGCGGCAAAAACAAACCATCTGCCACTTTGGCAAAACATGGGCAACTGTGTAAATAGTTTTAAAACAAGATTCTGTAGATTAGTTTTGAAAACAAAGGCAGTTGAGTAAATAAGCCTAGTTAGTTCTTGTTTTTTAGACAAACTAGTGTGATTAGCCCGTGCATGACACGGGCATATACGATAAAGACAAAAATTAATTAAAAATACAATAATTCTACATAAATAAGTGATGTTACATTTATAGGTTCAAACATCCTTTAGGAACAAAGAACTTGCAATCAGAAGGGAAATGCCAAACAATAATAATTAAGCTGTTTTCATTTTCATACTTTTGATTAATTATCAGAAACCAATCCTTTGAAAATAAATAAAACTAAACAAAACCATCAATTGTGAAAGAGACTAACTTGTGTGTGTACCAGACCGGTAATTAACTTTGTCTCAGCGAAAAGAAAAGAGAGGAAAGAAACAACTGTTAAGATGTTTTATTTTCTATAGGAAAATTAAATTAAGATGGTATTCATCATGTTTGTTGATGTTGATTGGATGCTAAGATGTCCAAAGAAGGAGACTGAGAAAGATTTTGTTCAATTAGTTGTCCTTCCTCCCTTGCATCTGGCACTGACAAAGATCCATTCCCTGCTAACAAATAAGAATTACTCCAAAGATCAAATTCAAACCTGTGCTTCTCCATAAAGTGAAAATCTGATGAAACAAATAGATAGTAATTAGTACCTAAATGATGGAGTTGCTCCAAAGAGGAAGAATTGATATCTGTAATTTGTCCAAACTTAGGAGCTAGAGTGCATGCTTCGGAAATGTTATTCTTTGGATTCATTTGAATCCTCCTACCACCTCTGATGACCTACTTAAATCCAAACATAAGTTTAGTTGAAAATTTGACATGAAAAATGCAAAATAAACTTATACATAAAATAAGCTCCACTCTACCTATCAGAGCAAGTTGAATTCATAGTAAGTGAGATTGAAACAGAGCTAATGTCTTTTGGTCTTCACATCTAGACATGAATACAAACTAAATATTAAGACACTAATAGATCATAAAATGGATAAAACAATTCTTAAGGCAGCACATTCCCAAGAATAACTACAATCAACATTATGTATTTGAGTTTGTTGGAGCAGAAACAGGCTCCTGGGAAGTTAAAATAGACTTTATATATTTAATTAACACATACAAGCACAAGAATGGGATGGTTCTGTATTGCTCATTTTGTTCTTATCTTCTTTGGTGTCATTCATTTCTTTATGCAATAATATTTAGTTCTTTTATTTAATCAAAAGACAATTCAGCAATAACAATATAATTATGCATCCAGGTCAACATACAGTTGGTAATTATGTTGTATAAAAAATTTAAGATACAATACAGAGAGTAAATTAATAGAAGCCGGTGCCAAACTCTTTGAGAGCAAAATGTACCAGATTCCTCAGGTAGAACATATTGCTGAAGGACAACAAAATGTAAAGGGGAGTAAGATTTTGCTGTTTGGAATAGTAAGATCAATACACAATCCAATATTACTGATTAACCAATACATATCATGAACTATGGACGACCAGAAAGCTGAATTAAATTTGTCAAACATAATAAGAATTCACATAGCCTGATAGCCAACAGCACACTCAGAGACCTTAAGAGACAGGAAAAAACATCAAATACTACCAAAAAAAAATAGTTGTAATGAAAATATATGTGGTAAAGAATTAAAAGAAAAGATAATCATCGTACCATGTTAAGCAAACATATCCTAAGGGAAATAAGAAGTTGATGATGTCCAAAGTGGTGACTACTTCCATACTATGTGGAAGCTCTTGATGGATTGCAAGGTTAATCACCATCATATGATGATGTCTGCCGAACCTACAATGCATGATGTGAGATGTTTTGTTTAGAATGTAACTTGATTGTGTCTATCATATGATGAACAAAACTGGATAATCATATGCATTGGAGAAGATCTGTGCTACCAACCGAATGGAACCAAATTTGTTAAGTTAGCTGCAAAGCAAGAGCATCCAGACACAAAACAAGTTGTTGAAAGTACTCAGCTTCTAAGAGGTAGGAAAAGTCTGATAGAATTGAGTCTTGAGTTAAGTGAACAAATCAGTATATAGTATTAAGTTTGCAAATAGTGTCAAAGGGGCAAACACCAAAACAAGGCTATAACTTCAATTAGCATTAGCAACATAAATAACTCAATGACACAACCTGCATTCCATATCCAAAAGGAAGGTAAGTTGAAGAGATCATCTCCATTGTTGGAACAAATATGGCCAAAGAACCTGCTGAGTTACAACTTGTGTGCAAAAGCTTATGTGAATGTAGTTGGTTATCCATGACTCTGTCAAATACATAAAAAATAAAAATGAAAAAAAAGTACAAAGAAAACACACATAAATTAAGTCATAATTAAAAGAGTTCTTGTCCCGACTGTAGAAACAGTACAACAGCAACACTCTGCTTCGCGGGTAACCCAAAAAATAATTCAGAATCAGAAGGGGAAGAGCTTAACTGTGTGAAATGGATTGTATACAACTAACCGCTAACGACCTTCTGCAGCGGCCGCGGAACTCGGAACGGTAACCCTCTGGAGAATGTGCCATGGGGAAAATCAGAGACGCGACAGAGATAGCAAATGCGAAGAAGAAATCAAAACGCAAGGCAAACAAATCAACGCAACTTATAATACGAAATAGGAAAAAAATCCTTACCATGCTTGAAAGAAAACACAAACCACAAACCGGTTCTTATAGGGCGCAAGAATGGGGAAGCTAGTTAGCAAGCGGCAAATCGCAGCACCGCCTTCTCACCGCCAAAGCGCAAGTGCAGAAAAAGAACAGATAACACCGACAAAACCTATCAGCGCGCTTAAGGGAGGAATCACGAAATTTTAGATTCCCGCCAAGGCCATTCAGCGAGAGGGCGACAGCACCTGCTTGATAAGGGGAGAAAAACCAACGCTTTAAAAGATGTATATGATTATTTTTGGGTCATGAACTCATGATGGATTTTGGTTTTATGTTTTTGGACAAGGATGGATTTTGGGTTTAGATTTTGTTTTTGCCATTTTGGACTTTTTAAGTAGGAAAATAGATTGCTGCTGTCCAACTTCATAGAAAACAAATGAGCTTTTCTCCAAAAAAATTTAAAAAAAAGGGAAAAAAAGATGTGAGGGGTAATATGAATTAGGAAGTAGGAACTATTGTCCTTATGTTATTGAATATTGAAAAAAAAGTTTAAAATAGAAGGAACTATTGTACTCGTGATATTGATTATTGAAAAAGAAAAAACCTCCGTAAAAATGTTAAAAAAAAAATATTAACAAAAAATGTTTATTCCAAAAATGTTAGTCCATTCAACCCTCATCATATTTTCTTTCACAATTATAATTTCAAAAATAACTATCTACACTTAAATTTTAAAATAAAAATTTTATGCTGTTTTTTTTTTAATCCATTACTATATATTAACCACCAGGACTACAATTTGCTAGTAAAATTAATATATAAGAAACGAATGATATACATATACACATCAATATTATTGGTGAACAATAATGCAAAGCTTAGTTTGGTTAACTGGAAGAGTTTTTTGGTATAAGATAATAATAGATTTTAAATATTATTATTACTGCTTAATGAAAAAAAATCAATGGTGTGAGAAAACTTTTCAAAATGGTATATTTATATTGTAAAAAATTTTGAAAGTTTTAAAATCAAAAGTGGGGATAGCTCAGTTGGGAGAACGTCAGACTGAAGATCTGAAGGTTGTGTGTTCGATCCACGCTCACCGCAAATTTTTTATTTTTTTTCCTTCTCTCTCAATCATTTCCTCCCTTTGATACATAATGCATATGCCAAAAGCAAAGGGTACAAGTACAACAAACAAACATGAAAAAGGTCAAGTTGTACATGGATACAAGTTGGTAGCTGTTGCAGATATTGAAGGATTAACTACTTTTTCATGTCCTCTTTGAGATCCTTTCTTAGATTCATATAAAGCAACAACACAATGAGATTAGTACCTACCACAAAGTAAAATAACTCATCTACACTTCCAAAGATTCATTGTCGGGTAGTACATTTTATGAGTAGTGCTTTTAGCCATTAATTCAACTATGAATATAGTTAATTTTTAATATTAACTACTAAAAATATGGGAACACCTTACTTTCTAGTATATCTGAAATACTTTCTTAAAAAAAAATATTATAGAGTATATTGTCATTTATGCAAAAAAGAAATATCGCTGTGTGAGGTTATTTGCAAAAAATTTAAACCTACTCTTCTATTATATATATATTTGTTTCTTTTGGACCAATCTATA
This sequence comes from Stylosanthes scabra, assembly GCA_036250425.1. Lineage (NCBI taxonomy): Eukaryota > Viridiplantae > Streptophyta > Magnoliopsida > Fabales > Fabaceae > Stylosanthes > Stylosanthes scabra. The sequence continues at coordinate 26,406 of JASCZI010241953.1, read as the reverse complement.
TTTTTTCTTTCCAATCTTAATTTGAGACTTTTTTTTTTTAAATTATAATCATCTAAAAGTGAGACTCGTTGAAATTGTTGTACTTCTAAAATATATATGCAGATATCTTGGCTTTCAAGTCTAAGATGAGGAAAAAGACTTTTGGGAGGAAAAAATCCTAGCTAACACTTAAGTTAAAAAATACCAATTGGCAATGTATTATTGTGCCAATGATAACACATGGTAAAATTAAAATAGATTGTCTCAATATCTGTGTCTTATTGAATATGTATATCTCAGGTTTTATTATCCTATGGTCCCTAGTTGAACGTGGGAGGGACAATTGCAAATGAAATAATACGGTGTAAAAAGGGCAGCAAGAAAATGACGAGTCCTATATATGTAGTGTATAGTATAGACTATAGTACATAAAATTGCAAATGATTAATTATTAGGGTAGAGAAAGATCCAGTATGAATGATTTGGCTATGATTTGTTTTAGGTGCTTTGTAAATTCTTCCACAAACACTGTACCACGTCGCGGGATCAGCCACTCAAATCATCCTAAATCGACCGATCAATCGTCGATTCTGATATTATTTGTTGGGTCACCGTGGGAAGCACTCAACTATTAGGCGACTTCGAAGAATAGCCAAATAAAAAAACATAAGATGAGAAAACATCACATTCAATTCAAAATTCTAGGATGTCAAATAAATATATCTTTTATGTATAAACTCCTCACTTCTCTTTACTTTAAAAAAGTGAAAGTAGCTGTCATACTTATACTTTAGCATAATTGCACCCCTTAACTGGAAACAATCTGATAGAATAGCAAGGCATGCATGATTCTTAAAACCAAAAGATAAATAAAATGTAAAAAGAAACAAAGAAAGAAACAAGTAAGTGACCTGTTACTGGTCACCAAAAAAAAAAGTGACCTGTTATTAGCTAGTGTTTTCAATTGTACATTTGTACTACTAATTATAATGGCAGTAGAGGCAGAGCAATTATTTGGGGGTCCCCGTTAATCATACATATAATTCAGATTAGACCACATTAGCATGATTTCTTCTAACGGAAAAAATGGTACAATGTACATCTATCTAGGTCTATGATCGTATTTATTTTAAGAGAACGCAATCTGTGTCACACATGACGAGGTTAACGCAAAAAAGACTTGATAAATACAATTCTTTATGTGTATTAGAGGCATGTTTTTTTACGGTGGACTATATATCTATTAATTTCATCCTCCATTCAATCTTTTTTTTTTTCAAAATTTTAAAAAAATTAATTATTTAAAGTAGATTTAGATTTGCTGTTTTTTTTTTTCTTTTCTCTCTTTCTAATCGAAAAACAATTTTTTTTTATCCGAAACTTAAAAAATATATTAGACATATCTACAACTATTTTAAATTGAATATTAGATTGAGATAAATAAAATACTCTTATCATGTGGGTTATAAATACCCACAAATAGATTTAAGATTCAATATAAATCGAATGGCTTTTATGAGCTTTTTAAGAATAAATCGAAAATTAAGAATATGTTGCCTCACTAAAAGAGCTTACTAAAAAATGATTATTAGTATATTAAGTAGATACATAAATAATAAGTAGATTGATTAGTTTTTTTTTTTAAAGTCAAAGTAACAGATAGTGATTATTAAATAAAATTGTTTTAATAAAAAATATTAACAATAAAAAAGTAATAAAATATATAATTTATTTCAAGAAGGAAATATTCTCAATTCATCCTTTGATCTTAATTAAGTCCTATTGGAATTAAAATAATATCCAATATATGTGTCTTGCAATGGACTAATTAATTATGAAATGTTGATTTTTAATTTGAGACAGACATTCCCTGTAATACCAATCATTTGATCCAATTCCTAATCTCAGATTTGCACTGTCCGATGCATGGCAAAATGGCATGAGTTTTTCGTTGACTTTCTAAATATTCTCACTTGATATTGACTCCTCTCAACCACCATTTATTACTTTCTTATTCTCAACCACTGATTATTATTGAATATAATTATCAAAGAATAATGAATATTATATTATTCCTTCGTATATTTCAATAAAAAAAAATCTTGTATTAAACACAAGGTTATTATTTTTAGTATGATCATCCTTGTATTGGTGACTTTGGTGCATGTTTTACTCAAGGATGGTGAAACTGTACTGTAAAGTTCTTGGTGCACAAATGATTAGCAAAGTTTTCATAGATTTTTTTCGCATATTATCCCCTTATCTGACAGGCTAAGAATTAATTTACTGCACAAAATGCAATTCACAAGTCAGATAGCATTGGTTTTAGAAACTACCACTAAACGTTTTGCAACTATCACCATATTTTTTCTTTTTGCTGTTGTTTGCAAATTGCTACTGTATACTGATTAGAGATTGACATCCATTGTTAGTGCAACTGTTAAAAGACACAAGTTGAAAAAGTCTATCTATCTTAATCAATATATTACTATATGCACAAAATGAAATTTAAACTCTCAATATTTGTTTAAGCGAAAGGATTGACCGATTGATCATCATTAAGTGAAACTGACCATACTAAAAAAAAAATTAGCCATATTTATTATCATCATTTAGTAAAATTGATAAATAACTAACTATTATGTTAGATGTATAATAAAAACAGTTATGAAATCACCTACTTATATAAAAATACATGATATAATAAAAAGTATATATTAAAAAATACTTAAACAATTCACATATTTATACATAAATACGTAAGGACTGATTTAGTGGTTGAATATGTTTTGTCTCTACAACATTTTTATAAATAAATTAATGTGCCAAAAAGAAAACCTTAAACTATTATCTATTAATAAAAAATATAATTTTTTTTTGGACATGAAAAATATAATTTTATTTATTTAATTAAAAACGGTGGCATTAATATTTTGACCATCTTATAAGTAGTGAAGCTAGTCATAAATACTTGATCTAATTAATAAAAATACCAAATTCATAATAATAATTTGTAAAATCCACTACTAGAGTATATATCCAAGATTATTTCGTCAAAATCGTTAGGATAATCAATAATAATTTGTTATGGCCATTTTGGACCACATACAATTAAGGCCCCATTATTTAATTTTAGCCTATCATCAAAACCACCATGGTCCTCAATTATGGTTACACTCTCATTAGCAATCCATGTGCATTACTCTGATCTGTGTCACAACATATTGTGGATCCTAATATGTTATATGTATATACACACACCCCTTCACCTTACCTTAGCAAGGACCACCTTATAATATATAGATACTTATTATTCTTCCGTTAATTGGTGTTTGGTGTATTTTATGGTATATTGGTTATGATTATGGTCAATATAAGATTTTGGTAATATTAAAAATTAATCTCATATTTACTTATTACTTTTTTTCAAAATAATTATGGTTTTTATTTTTTGAGTTCATTGGAAAATTAATATACCTGAACAAATTATTAGGAGTATTTGATAATACTTCTTAATTTGAAAAATAAGAAATAAAAAAGTGTGATTGAAAACTAAAAAGTGTCACCAAATTAAATAGTAAAAAAGAATATGACTTTAACTACATTTTTACAGAATCTAAATATATAGCATAGGAGCCGGTGAACTGTAACTCACATGGCATTACTTTCCTCCCCCGTTGTAAGAGGTCTCGGGTTCGAGCCTCACCTAAGACACCAAAAGAAATATATATATATATAGCATAGGGAGGTTATCCGGTATGCTGGGAATATCGGTATTTCAGTAATTTTAGCTGTTGATCTTAATTTTATATTGATTTAATAATTAAAATCAATCAAGATCAATGACTAAAACACCGGAATACCGGTATTTCCGACATACCAGATAACTTTCCTATAGTGTATACTTTTTTCAAATAAGTATGTTTTTAGTCACAAAGGTTTGGTGGTAAAATCATTTTAGTCACAATCTTTTTTTTTGTTTAAAATTGCTTATAAATGTTACAATTTTTTTTTTAAATGGACAAATTTACAATTTTTCCCAAAGTTTAAAAATAGCGCCAATTTTTAGGGGTCTGATCGGTGAACCGGTTTTTAGGGGCAGAGTCAGTTTTTCCTTTTCTAAAAAAAAATGGATCAGTCACTAACCCTAACCTTATTCCATCATCGTGTTCGTGATGGAGAGAAGTAGATCTTATTCACATCCACCGCCGCTAGCAGCATCTTGCAGTTCGTCCAACGTCGTGCCGTCGTAGACTAGACTGAAGCAGCGTCCATTGCCGCGCCCTTCACATTGTCAACCGCAACTTGCCTTTGAGCCGCCGACACCACCACCAATTCGTCCCTTGCCGCAACTCGTTGTCAACCCTTCTTCCCTTCTCGCAGATCAAAGCCCGAGCTTGTGGTCTCAGCTCACCTCACCACACATCGTCTCTACTCGTCACCACGTCATCATCTTTGCTCGCCTCCGCCCCATCGTCTCTGCTCGCTCGCCTCCTCCTCGTCGCCTCTGGTCGTTGCCGCTTTGTCGCCGCCCGTCGTCAGATCTGCTCGCTGCAACTTCGTTGCCACCTTTGCTTGCTTTCTCATTGCTTCTTTATCTTCATTCTTCAATTTCGTCATGCCTTTGTTATGGTAAGTGGTAAGATTTTTTATTTTCATCCATCATTTTCTTGCTATAGTTGAACCCTAGCCACACATTCTCAGAACTAATGTTTATGTTTGGTTAGACATAATCACATAAGGGAAGCAGATTTAGGAATTATTTTGTTGCTTTCATAAAAAGTTTTAAGAGATTTCAATTGAGGCGTTATTTTATTGCTTTCATAAAAATTATTCAACAAAAGATTCAATGTCTTAACATATTCATTCTAATTGAAGAAATTTTGTTATTCTAATATAAAAAAAAGGTTTTATAATAGCTTAAAGGTGCTTTTCCATGAGTATGTGGATGCTAGTAATCCAGTTGCAGCTGAGGTGTATGGTCTAAAGATTGTGCTACAATTCTTGCTCGAAGAAATTAACTTCTCTCTGGAAAATGTCTGTTTCTTCACAAAGAATCATCTCTTGCCTAGATGGAATGCTAAAGTTGGGAATATGTTTTGGAGTTTCTCTTTTGAAAGAAATCATTTTCTCAACTTGACATATGGATTGGAACCGCTGGTCTTCCTTTGTGTGAATATCAACAAATTTTCTTTTTTCAAAACATGGAAACTCATGCCTCTTTCCAATAACAACATGATAATCACATGGGCATAACTAGGTCCTTGCTTTTGATGTTGTTAACCATATTCTTTCTCTGGTGCTTGTATGTCAGTAAGAGGCGTTTAGTTTAGGTGTCTAATTGTAGGTGTCTCTTGTGTGATATGTCTTGTGTTGCTTTGTTTAGATATTCTGTTATTTTTTGCTTGTTTGTGTAAACTTTTACTCCCTATGGTCGAGCTTCTATACTAATTATAAAAAAAAATCATTCAAGGTTTTAACATATTATAATTTTGGTGATATGTTTTAATCGATTTGTATGGGATTTTGATTTGATTTGTAGATAATATCATGGTTGGATCTCTCTATTAAAACTGTCCGAGTGAATTATCGATTTTTAGTGAACCGATCGATTTGAAATAAAGAAGAAAAAGTTGGTGTGTGATTTGATGATATATAAGAGGGGAGAGTGACAAAATGTCAATTCGGACTATTTTAATATGAATTGCAACATTTGTAACCAATTTTACACTAACAAAAATATTGTAACCAAAATTATTTTAGCCCCAAACTTTTGTGACTAAAAACATTCTTATCACTAAACACCTTTGAGTATTTCTTTTAACATTGTTTTTTCTTTTTCATAAAACAACTCAAATTCAAAACTATTGAAAAAGAAATAAACATTTTTATCAGTTGATATATAGGATAGCTTAATAGCCTTGCACCTTGCTTTAATTGAAACCTAAACAAACTAGATTTTCCCAACACAAACAAATATATATATATAGAGACCTGTCACATTAATTTATAAATGTAGACTTTCCAAGTAGGTATGTATTAAGTTATATAATCGTTATAGATTTTGGGTATTATATAATTAAGAGACTTAGAGCCTTTCATATTATATAGAATATTTATTATATTTGGAGAACAAGGAAGATTAATTAGTACTAATAAAAGTAATGTTAGTTGAAACGACAAAGATGCTTTCAGTGATGAGAAGCAGGTCATGAAGTACGTATAGGCCCTGCAACTTTTCTGTGCCAATAATTGTCCACTTGATTTTTATTTTTTTCTCCTAATTACATAATTATTGCACTACAAAGCAATAATTAAATATTATATATATATATATATTTGTTAAATATTATTATTGGCATTAAAAATATATCAATTCATGTGTCCTTTTTTTCTATTGATTTAGATTTTTGAAAAAAATAGTTTTATGATATGATAATAGGACTTCTATAACTTAAATATCTTGCATTTGATTCTTGTTTATTAAAAAAAATAGCTTAAGACAAAAAAATCTATACAAAATTTCATGCAAATTGGTTATAAAAAAAGTTATTTACATCTAAAATATTTAATTATTTATCAATTATATAATTAAATTTCTACTTACTATCTATTGTTCTGGTGGATACTTCGACGAAGACTTCATCATCGTCTTCAACAAAAATTTTTCATTGACTATTAAACAAAGAATTAAAGGATTAGATTTTCTTATGTTACAAAAGTATTATTTTATTATCTAAAATTATTTTTTCTTAATTGTTATTTTTTCATACACGTTATCACATTTTTTAAATGTAACTAAATGTCAAATCTTCGTGAGAAGATGTTTTTTTCATCTTCATTAGAATATTAACCGTTATTCCATGCATTCACGAAGGGAATGGCATCATCATCACTACTATATACAAATAATAGTTGTACTCAATTTTTTTTCGTTTATATATTTTTGGTGACTATAGTAGTGCTCAATTTGTTTAGGTAACACTATTTTTTTTGTGTTGGATATTTATATGACACTACAAAATGCTAATTGTGAAAAGATTGTTGTTATGAAAATAGAGTGATGTGAGAAGAGGTGAAGAAGAGAGAAGGAGGAAAATGAGAAAGGACAGTTGATAGCATTAAAAGCCCAATGAGGGGCCCAATTTGATGGCTCAAGATCTCATCGAAACGTAGCAATTGGTATCCTCTATTTTTGGTTAGCCTTAATTCAATACCGGCACAAGATGTGTACCTTCCTTTCTTTCTTTCTTTTTTTTTTTTAAATTTATTTTATTTTATTTCGCCACTTAATTCTCTTCATATTAGGCCATACTGATTCCTATCACAACCATCCTATGTTTATATAAAAATTAGCCACGGTATAGAAATATGTATTTAGTATGGTTAATTATTCTATTATAGTTACTAGTTAATTTCATTATTTTATTATGACATATTTGATTATTTTGGTAATCGATTATTTAGTTGAAAAAATATGTAAATTAATATATATAAATATAAATGTATACAAATATATAGTACTCAATTTAATGACTGAACAACAAAATAACTATGTTTTATATTGAATTTGAATTATTTTATTTAAAGACTTTAATTCATGCTGTGTATCTTGCTAGTTTCTTAGGATGGAGAGAGGGAGAGGGAGAGGGAGAGGGAGAAGCGATGTGAGAAGGGTTGAGCGATCAAGGGTGAAACATGGAAAGGAAGCCGACTATGTCGGCCGAAGGGATAAGGGAGAGAGTGCTAAGGGATTTGTATAATGTAAAGGAGGATAGGTCGTGGGCACAATATGAGGGATTCCATAGACATGAAAATTCTTGGCGAGATGTCGTGACAAGGGTGATTCATGAGGAACAGAATGGTGGTGTATGGCAAGTACAAAGGCGTAGAATAGAATGGAGAGACTTGAGGAGACCTAGCTACGCTGTAAACACATTGGAGAAGAATCAATGGGAATACTTGGAACGACATTCTCATTCAGTATTCGTTGACAACCTACTTGGTTAAGTCACGAAGAGAGCTTTGTATTATGATTTTGGGTATTATGGGGAAGTGGTGGACATGTTTATTTCAAGGTGAGAAAGATGGGAAAATCTCCTTTTGGTTTTGTGCATTAAAAGGATAGAGGATGAGCAAGTAAGGCGGTAAATGCAATGAGCGAGAAAATATGACAGGTCGGAAGTTGGTTGTAAATGAAGCGAGGTTTGGTAGAGGTCTTTCTGGACGGAGTGGGTTAAATCAGAATAAGGAAAGACAGGCATCAAGGGGGGGGGGGAAGGTAATAGATCAAATAATGAAGAGGTAATGCCTTAGCGCTGGATAGGAGAAAGGTGGTGGTTAAGCCATTGATTGATCAGCAGCAGTTATTGGAGAGAAGCATTGTCACTGAGACCTTCCAACTGATCAAGTTCGGTTGTGTGATCGCGACCTTTTGGGAATAGAAGAATGACTTTTGGAAGAATTGAGTGCAGGGACCTAGGGCCGAAGAAATACATTATGTCTTTTGAAATTATTGAACTAAGAATTAAAGCTATATATGGAGGCAGGGATTTTTCTAGAGTTCATTGATGAATGAGACCATATTGGGGGTATAAGTGGAGCTTGTCGAGAAGAGTATGGTTGGAGATAATGGGCTTGCCTATACACATATGGTCGGAGGACTCTTTTGAAAGAATTGCGAAAGCTATGGATGGGAAGCTTGTCATGCTGCAAGATCTGATGGATGAATGTGCTTCATTTAGTATAGTACGCATTCTGGTAGATACCTACCAATGGCAACTGATCCAAGATTGGATAATTGTGAAATTTAAATATGTTGATTTTTATGTGTATATTAAAGAATTTGGAATAGAGGTCCTTAGTCAACAGTTTCATCATGATGATTCACCAAAGGTTAGTGAAATAGGGGGCTCGTTGGAGAATAGTTTATCGGAATCTATGGCGTCGCCGGTGGAAAAAGAGATGGAAGTGCAAAATGTCGGGTCAGGGTCTAGACAGTGACAATGTGAACGTTGAGGATGTCCAACAATCCAAGGAGGCCATTAATGATAGATCAGAACATGTGTAGAAATGCATGCGTAATGAATATTATAATAAGATGATAGACTCGGGGGCGTCTAGGGCCGCTCATGATGAAGAGTTAGGAAGTTATCTTAATTATTACGTAGATAATATTTCCATTACCTCAAAAAATATTGTGGTCCGTGAGGCCCATGAACACGATGTTGCTGGATTGGAGGATATAGGCCTCAACTTGTTATTTACTAAAGATGAGGGGGATAGTATACATAGCATATCCTTTGATTCATGTCACTTTCCTCTTGGATTTGGGCCTTGCAGTGAGGGGGCACATGTCCATAAGGAAAATGGTTATGGACCTGTGTCTGTGCGGTGTGAGGTAAGCCACGTTAAGGATCTGACCTAGAAGTATGGGGTAATGTTGATTGAGCGCCTTGATCATAAACTAAATGCGTCTGAGGCTGGAGAAGTTGTGAAAATAAAAAATTTATGTGAGGAAGGAGGGATTTTGTTTGATGAGGGAAGCAGTGATATTCTGTTCAGGGATCTAGTGGAGAGGCGAGATCAAGATGAGAAGACACCGAAGACGAAAGGTACGAAAGTGAAGATCTTCCGAAGAAATGGAAGAGGCTGGCAGAAACAACCATTGGCTCTTGGGTCTGCGAAAAGAATTTTCCAATCAGGTGCCAAATTTATTTCTAAATGAAGTGTTTATTTTGGAATGTAAAAGGGCTTGATGGGGGTGGAAAGGGTCAGATGATTAGGGGATGTGTATCGTAAGAATAAAGTCGATTTTGTAGGTATCATAGAGATGAAGAAAAACCTGTTAGATAATAGGTCAGTAACAAGAATTTGGGGAAGTAGTAGTGGCATATGTTGGGAGGGAGTGGAAGCAATTGAGTTTGCTAGTGGTTTGCTGTGTATATGGAGAGATGAATTGTTCAAATGTGTGAGGGTACTAAAATGGGAAAGATGGATTACGCTGGTGGGAACTTTGTTGGAGAAAAAATTCAAATGTGCACTTTGTGCTCTGTACGGTCCATATTTGAGGGAAGAAAATGTTGATTTTTGGGAACAATTAGCAAGAGTAAAAGAAGAAATTGGTGTGCCTTTGATGTTTGGTGGTGACTTCAACGAAATTACATGTGATAAGGAAAGAAAAGGATGCTCAAGCTTATCTCAAAGTAGCAAGTTATTCCGTGAATCGATTAAAGAACATAGACCCTTTTGGGGTAAGTCTGATTGGGGGAGAGGTATGCCACGGTTGGGATGGAATATAATGTATGAACCTAAGAAACTAGGAGGTCTGGGGTGGGTGATGTTGTTATAAAAAATATAGTGCTGCTTTTTAAGTGGTGCTAAAGGTATGAAAAAGAGTCTTGTCCTTTGTGGAAGCGAATGAAAAAGTCATGTAATAGAATAGAATGTGGGGCTGTTGAGGGGTTTGGATAGAAAGAACATAAATAAGAGGGTGTGTGGGATACAATAATGAACCTATGAAAATCTTAAAAGGAAAAACACATGCTGGACTCATTTAGACAGGGACTCCAACTAGAAGCGGGTGATAGGAGAAGTACGAGTTTCTGGCATAGCTTATGGATGAAAGGAGTGCTGAAGAATTTATTCCCTAGACTTTATATATTAGTTGCTGGCAGAAATTGCACAATACTTTATTGTGGATTATGGAATGGCTTGACATGGACATGGAGCTTGAACTGGAGAAAAATTCTATTGGATTCGTAGGAGAAGAAGCTGAAGGATTTGTTGTCCATATTAGGTGGAGTAGTTACAAATTAAGAAGTTGTTGATAGATTGGTGTGGAAGTATGATGAGAATGTGGGTGATTATTCTGTAAAATTGCTTGGACAAGTAATCTATAAGAACAAGGAACACGGAGGTGAGCCAAATATGTATAATGTTACTAAAACTTTATGGAGGAATTTTGTTCCGCCTAAAGTGGAGCTGCTGGTATTATTTGTAATTTTGGAGAAATCAAATACTAGAGAAAAGTTAGCTAGATGTGGTATAATTCAACAACAAATTAAGGTGTGTGAAGTTTATAACTTAGAAGTGGAAACTATGAATCATCTCTTTTTTTAATGTAACATAGCATGGGAACTTTGGAGTAAAATACTGATTACAAGGAACTTGGCATGGGTATGGACAGGAAATTGTAGAACCTACTTTGAGTTTTGGATGACAAATGAAATAAATAGGAACATGAAGGATACATGGATAACTCTCTTCTTTGAAACTATATGGTGCTTGTGGATGAATAGGAATAATATGATTTTTTGAAGAGAAGTGATAAATCTTGATTTATTATATGTACTGGTTTTTGATAATGAAATCAAAGAAACAACACACTTCCTTCTTTGGGTGTTTTAGTGAGTAAACAATGATTAAAAAGAAAAAAAATTTTAATTCATGTATTTTTATTCTATCAAAATTGATAAGCAAATTGGTCTCTGAAAGATATTTCATTTTTCAAATTGGTCCCCGAAAGATTTTGTTAGTCATATTAATCCCTGAAAGAGATAATCCTTAGTTAAATTCCTCATTCTACCAATCAGATGACAACATGTCATACTGCAATAAGGGAAAAACTCAAAGGCGCAAATCAACTTAGTAAATTACTAAAGCCTTTGTTATGAGAGGAAGAGTGGGTGTGTGTGGTAGAGTGTGGAGGAGGGTGGCTCATAGTGAGGATGCTGGCTTTGCCAGCCGGAGAAGCAAAGGGGAGAGTGTGGGGAAGGGTGCTTTTGGTGTTTTGGAGGATGGGTACATGGGAAACACAAGAACTTGGAGCGACATAGTACAAGGGAGAGCAAAAACCATTGCTGATGACGCAGGTTGGGTTCAAATCCAGAAAAAGAGGTATAATGGAAAACGAGTATTAGGTCAACAGGAACCGAATAGAGGGCGACTAACGAGTGAATGGCAGAAGCTGGAGAGACGACCCCGCTTTGTGTTTGTAGACAACCTGTCTACTAACATAACGAATGGGAGATTGTATAACATCTTTGGAAGGTTTGAAAATGTGGTGGACATCTTCATTTCCAGAAAGATGAGAAAAGGTACCAAGGGACCATTTGCGTTCGTTAGATTCGATTCTAATGGCGGTTTAGTGAGAGCAATTGAGAAATTGAGAAGTGCTATTATTGAGGGAAGAAGAATCATTGTTAATGAGGCAAAGTTCAAAAGAGGGCAGAATGATGAACTTGGAGATAGGAAGCAGGAAAGACAAGACAAGATGCATGATACCATGCCGATTCATGTAGAGGAAACTCGAAAGATGACCAAGGTGAAGAGAACTGTGGAAGTCCAAACCTCAACAAAGATGCAAGAACTTCTAGACATGAGTATATTGGCCGAAATAGTGGAGCCAATCAAGTTAGGATTATTGGTGAAATTACTTGACTCGATCATGGAGAATATGGGAAAAGTCGAGTGCAGAGACTTGGGTGCAAATAAGTGCATTCCGTCGTTTGAATCAAAAGAAATGAGACACAAGGAACTTGACGATGAATTGTTGCTTGAACAGTTTATTGATCTAAGGCCTTATTGTGGATACAAATGGTCCCATTCTAGAAGAGTCTGGATAGAACTGATGGGGGTACCAATACATACGTGGTCTGAAGACACAATTTCCAGAATTGCAATGGCGATTGGCGGGAAATTGATTATGAAACACGAGCTAACAGAAGAAACTGTATGTTTGGGTGTTGCAAGGATTTTAATTGAAACCTGCCAGTGGGAACCCATTCGGGAATGGATAGATGTGAAATGCGAAGATACTGAATTTGAAGTATATGCCAAGGAGTTCGGTTGTGAAGTTTTGAGTTTCCAGGTTCATCCTGATGCAAGTAAGAATGAAAGCAGTGTGGAGGTTTTCGATTGCCAAGATTCCATTGACGGTGATACCGGAAACTCCCTGGTAGTGGAAGAGACGCCTTTGGAGAATGATGATGAAGAAACAAATGTTGGGAATATTCCCAATAATGTTAGGAATAATAAATGACAATTTGTGGGGCGTGCATAATCCATTGAGAGATGTGGAAAACTGTGGCTAATTGATAACACATGAGATACGAGATATGATTGTAATTTAGGAGGGAAAGGAGGGACCGACGCTTCAGATGGAGGGAATTGGGATTTTGGACGAAACAAAGGGTGGTGACTGGGCCCAGAATGGTGTTGAGACTAATGAAGAAGCCCGATTGGACCAATAACACAATATAATGGATGCTAAAAAGGAGAATGTATATAATGGGCCTCAACATGAGGGGACTAGCTTATCCAGCAATTCATGTTCATATCCACCTGGGTTTGGGCCTTGAAAAGAAGACTACCATGTGCACAGATCCATGGGTTGTGTATCTGCAAAAATGGGGAATGAGATGGGCGATCCTTACCCTAACAGAGATATAATCGGCGTAAGTGGAGGGGTCATCTTCGAAGCTGACAGCGATGATGATGTTGTTCTGTTAACTCTGGTGAAGACGAAGCCACCAAAATGGGGGAAAGGGGAAATGGGAGCGGTGACTGGGGCTGAGGAAGAGTACGACATGATAGAGGCATTGTGTTCAAAGAGGATGATGATGACTGCGTTCTAGCCACTCTCATTGAGCGAAAACGCAGTAGAAGCAAAAGGGGGATCAATGGAAAGGAGATCATACCCAAGTGTCGAAGGAGCAGAAGTGTGGATAGTTCCATTGCTAGCCAAATACATATGGCTGGTGGTCTGCTCGCAGATTGCTAAGGTAAGAGGCTCTTCTTATTGTCCCATAAAATTGGTGGTTTGAACGTGAGGGGGTCGAGGTTCAAGGAAAGTGGTGATGGGAGGAGGGTATGAAAAATAGATAGGATTTTCTTGGGGCCGGGAAAAGTAAAAAGAACGAAATTCAGAATAGCTTTGTTCACAAGATTTGGGGTTATGATGGCAATTGGGTCAGGCATGATGTTCATCCAACAAATTATGCAGGGGAATTATATATGTGGGGTGTAAGGATTTTCTAGAATGCCTAAGAAATGACTTGGGTTAAAGGTAGAGCTGCAAGGGATGATTAAAGAAGAGTAATTTAACTATACAATATGTGTGATGTATGGGCTTCATGTAAGAGATGATAAGGTGGAATTCCTTGATGAAACGAAACAGAGGAAGGAAAGTGAAGGAGAAGAACATTGGAGTATATTGGAGTAAATGAACGCATAATAGGTGAAAGAGACTGAGGAGTATTTGAATAATTGTTAAAAGTTTAATTATTATTTTTGTTGTTCCTGATTATGATTTTATTTTGTTGTTTGTGTTTGCATTGATCTCATCTCACCCCCTATTTGGGTCTTTTGTGAGATTTGAACTTATCCGGAAAAAAAGGTGATAACATGTCATCTTTAAATACCATGTATTCACAAAATGATTAAATGACGCGTCATCTATCAATCAATCATTTTGTAACACATGCCATTTAATTAGTAAAAAACCAATTTGACTGATAATTGTATCTTTTATGGATTAATATGACTAACAAAATTTTTCGAAGACCAATTTGAATAACATGATATCTTTCGAAAACCAATTTAAACATTAACCCAATTTTTTATTTAAAAAAAATTAACTTCAAATTATTATTTTTTTGTTGGTGTCTAAAGGGAGGCTCGAACCCGAGACTTCTTACAACGGGGGAGGGGTAATGTCATATGAGCTATAGCTCATCGGCTTCAAATTATCTTTTACTAGTAGTACAATGCGCCACTTGCTATTTAAATTTCAGGAAAAAAAGTTTTATAGAATATCCTATTTAGTCTTCAATTTCCACTAGTGTTTATTTTGTTAAATATTGACGTACATATTAATAAATTAATATTTTAGTTCGTCAGTTAGCATTTAACATAAAACCTAATGAAAATTTTATAAAAAAAAATTCTAATTTTACATACGTTATGACCCAATATTCAGTTGGGCCTCGAAGATCATGTGGCCTAAATGCACTCCTGAACAGACGTTATAGAGCTACAATAATACCAAACTCAAGTCTTATTTCACCAGATGAAACCCATCACTAAAAAGACCTATGTTAGTATGTTACTTCATTTACCAATATCACACTTATTTAGGCAAGATATCACTTTTATGTAAAGCTTAAACTGATAGAAAAGAGCACATGTATAATTATATCTTTAATATGATTCGCTAATATAGTTGGTAGCTCGATGTACGAAATGGTGTATATGAGACCGAAAATCTCTCAAGAGTTGAAGTTGTTAGCAAGTATATACATAATCTTGGTAAAGGTCATCGATCAGCTACCAAATGGATTATTGATATGTTCAAAATATTGTAAATGTTGGTTTAGTATTTGAGTAGGAACGTTCACTTAGTCAAAGCATAAGTTGGATATTGTAATTCACCCTATGCATAAGATTGGATAAATGAAGATTGACGATTGGATACTTATTCAATCACTTTACTATAGGTACCAGTTTGCTAGAGATCTACTTTATAGCCAACAGTGGCTTTGTCTGCAATAGAGGCACAGAACATGGCAACAGTGACAAAAGTTAGGCAAATTGGCTTCAACATTTGCTTGGAAACATGAGAGTTGGTAAAAAAACTCATTAAAGCGTTTTGTGATATTCAAAGCACTATTCATTTAACAGATAACTAAGTTCATCATGCAAGGACAAAGCACATACATATTCATTTTCACTTCGTCCTAGAAATTTTAGAAGAAAGAGAGATATTACTCCAAAAGATACATACTACAAAAAATTCTACACAAATATGATGACTAAAATGGTGACATTATCCAAAATTTTAAATTTAAACATTGTTTAGACTCAATCAATATCCTGCCATGCCATCTGATTCATTTTGAGTTAACACAACTAATTGTTGGTAAAATATCTAAAATGTACCAAAATGGAGATTTGTAGCGGCAGTGAGACATTTTAGCTTCACATCGATGGAAAAATTAAGGAAAGGGAAAGTTGCTGTTAATTCTTTTTCATCCCAAAAATTGAATACTTATTCACATATATATTTGTAAAAAATTTGCTACAAATAGTGTTGATTATTGGGCATATATACAAAATTTTGCTAAAATCCGTCTTTAATTTGGTGTGTTTCTTTCTTTCTCTACTTTATTATTTTATTTAGCATTTAATATGCATAGCTAGTATAGTTATTGGATAAAAATTCTATAAAGTAATATTGTGTAATAGTAGAATTTTTCAAAGCATTATTCATTTAACAGATAACTAAGTTCATCATGCAAGGACGAAGCACATACATGATCATTATCACTTCGTCCTGGAAATTCTAGAATAAAGAGATATATTATTCCAAAAGATACATACTACAAAAAATTCTACGCAAATATGATGACTAAAATGGTGATATTATCCAAGATTTTAAATTTAAACATTGTTTAGACTCAATTAATATCCTGCACATCTAATTTATTTTGAGTTAACACAACTAGTTGTTAATAAAATATCTAAAATGAATCAAGATGGAAATTTATGGCGGCGGTGAGACATTTTAGCTTTACATCCATAGAAAAGTTAAGGTAGGGGGAAGTTGATCCTTATATAAAAGATCCTTGCTGTTAATTTGTTTTCGCCCCAAAGATTGAATACTTGTTCACATATGTATTTGTAAAAAATCTGCTACAAATAGTGTTGATTATTGGACATGTATATAAAATTTTGCCAAACTCCCTCTTTAATTTGGTGTGTTTTTTCTTTTATCTACTTTATTATTTTATTTAGCATTCAATATGCATAGTTAGTAAATTATTACATAGAAATTTTGTAAAGTAATATTGTGTATTCAATATGTAATATATGTTGTGTATAAGACTTGTTGATAACTTTTTTAGTCTTTGTTTAGAATTACTAAAATAGTATATCTTATAAAATATGTTTTGTATTAAAATGTTCTAGGCTTAGCAATAGGGCAGGTAGGGGAGGATTTTCTTCCTACTCAACCATGTCCCAATCTACTTTGATCGGCACAAAAGCTGCCCTACCTTATCCCGCAATGCGTATACTAAAAAATTATACCATAACCTACCACTACTTGGTTCGATAATCTTCAAAATCTAGTTAAAAGAAAAATTTAAAATTTAAGTACGACTATAATCACATTCAAAAATAAGGATTATGTAATGTTGAATAATATTTTAAAAAAGTTAATATATATTTACTAAATAAATTTAACATAATAACTAAAAAGGTATAAATTATACAATAAATATTCATGTACACATGAAACACACAAACACATGGTATATTCATTCACATGGTATACTCATTTACAATAAATATTCTATGTGTATCTAATGTGTTT
>JASCZI010241952.1:42166-57957 GCA_036250425.1 Stylosanthes scabra | reverse complement strand
GATATATATATATATATATATATATATATATATATATATATATATATATATATATAAAAGGTGCAGCATCATGGTCATGGTCTCATGGCCTTTATAATTTAAAAAATTTAAATTAAAAAACAATTTATCATATCTTATAATATTTTAATTTATTTTAGAATAAAGAAACAAAATAAATTTGTTAATGGTTAACTTGTTATCCTAATTCCTCCTGAACAACGATGAGGAGCTGAGGTAGAGACTTAGAGAACTACATTACTCATCAAAGAATTTATATATTACAAATTTTGAACAAAGTTTCAACTTTCAAATAATTATATTCTTCCATATCATCTTGGAGAAGTTAGGTAACTTTTTTATCCATTTAATTTAATACTATTTTATGTTTTGTTGGTTCTTTAATTAAAATTATTTTATACTAGAAAAAAATTAAACATTCAATAAGTAATGTAATATTTAATATTTATTATTCTAACTATATATTTTTTCTACTTACTTTATAGTTTATATATTCGAGTTTTCTACAATTACACCGATGAAAAATCAAAGAATTGATGCATTTTTTAAAAGGAAGGATAACGTTCGAGAAGGAGAAAATATAACTTCTGCAATGTCAACACATGTTGATAGTTCTTCTATTCCAGCGAATCGTGAAGAAAGTGAGATACATCCTTCAAAAGTTCAAATAGTCGCTTTTAATTCTTTAGAATGAGATCCTGGGAAGCGGCTTCAAATTTGACAATATCATCCAAATCAAAGAGATGAGATTAGACGAGCTTATCTTAAATGGAGTCCATATCAAAAACATCTAGACAATTATCCTTTATCTAATACAAACCATCCAAGACAGTTTCAGTATGCTTGGTTTGGTATTTTTTCTTCGTGGTTGGAGTATTTACCTTCTGAAGATGCTGCATATTGTTTATTTTGTTATTTGGATAGCAAAAAACCTAGTGAACATTATGGAGCTGATGTTTTTATTAGCAAAGGCTTCAGGAGTTGGAAAAAAGTTAATAATGGAGCAAATTGTGCTTTTCTTAAGCATATTGGAGATGATCCTTGCTCACCACACAATAATGCAGTTGCAGCATGTCTAGATTTATTGAATCAAGCGAGCCATATCCAGAATGTAATTGAGGATCAGATTTTCGATGAAATTCAAAAAAATCGCCTGCGTCTTAAATCCTCCATTGATGTAACTCGTTGACTAACATTTCAAGCTTGTGCTTTAAGAGGCCATGACGAGACTCCAAAATAAAAAAATCGAGGTAATTTTCTTGAAATGATAAAACTCATAGCATCTTATAATGATGAAGTTGCAAAGACTGTGTTAGAAAATGCTCCATATAATGCTAAGTATACTTCACATCAAATTTAAAAAAAAATCTTGAATATTCTCTCTAATAAGGTGAGAAAGTATATTTGTGAAGAAATTGGGGATTCTAAATTTTGCATTGTAGTAAATGAAGCTCGAGATGAATCCAAAAGAGAACAAATGGCACTCGTTCTGAGATTCGTTGATATACATGGCTTTATTCAAGAGCGATTTTTTGATCCAGTACATGTTAAAGATACTACATCATTAACTCTAAAACAAGAATTATGTGGTGTTCTTTCTAGACATGGTCTAGATGCCTCTAATATTCGTGGTCAAGGATATGATGGTGCTAGCAACATGAGAGGGGAATGGAGTGGATTACAGGCGTTATTCTTAAAAGATTGTCCTTATGCTTATTATGTCCATTGTTTTGCTCATCGCTTACAACTTGCATTGGTTGCTGCAACTAGAGATGTTATTCCTGTACATCAATTTTTTTCGAAATTAACTTTCATTGTCAACATCATTTGTTCCTCTTGTAAGAGACATGATGAGTTACATGCTGCTAAGACAGATGAAATTGCTCGTTTATTAGAGATTGATGAACTTGAAACTCGCAAAGGGGCAAATCAAATTGGTACTTTGAAACGAGCAGGCGATACTCGATGGGGTTCTCATTTCTCTTCAGTTTGCAGTTTGATAAATATGTATGGTGCAACTTTGACTGTTTTACAAAAAGTTATTATTGATGGATCAACTTATTCTCAGCGCGGTGATGCGGATAGTGCATACAATACCATGATCTCTTTTGATTTTGTGTTGATCTTGCATTTGATGAAAGATATTATGGGGGTAACTGATGTTCTTTATCAAGCTTTACAAAAACAGTCTCAAGACATAGTTAATGCTGTGCAACTAGTCCATTCTACAAAATTACTAATCAAAAATATGAGAGATGACAAATGGGAATAACTACTGAAGAATGTGAAATCATTTTGTGAGAAATATGATATTCTGATTCCTAATTTAACTGCTTCTTATGTAGCAAGGCAAGGACGCTCTTGTCACCAGAAAGATCATATTTCAGTTGAGCATTATTTCAGAGTGGAAATATTTCTTGTCACAATCGATAAGCAATTATAAGAGTTGAATAGCAGATTCAATGATCAAGCAATGGATCTACTAAGTCTGAGTTCTGCTCTAATGCCTAAGGATGCTTACAAAAACTTTGATATTGCTAAGATTTTTATTCTTGTTGACCGTTACTATCCCAAGGACTTCACTGGACAAGAGAAAATTAATCTGCCATTTCAACTTCAACATTTCATCCTTGATGCTCGTCAACATCAAAAAATGAAGAATTTATCAACTATCCATGAGTTATGTAGATGTTTAGCAGAAACAAAAAAGTCAAAAGTGTACTACTTAATTGATAGGTTGGTTCGTTTGTTATTAACTCTTTCTATTTCTACAGCTATTATAGAGCGAGCATTTTTAGCAATGAAAATAATGAAGACGAGGTTAAGAAATAAGATGAAAGACGATTTTCTCACGGATAATTTAGTTATTTATATTGAAAAAGAAATTACTAAAATATTCAGTTCGGATCCAATTATTGAAGATTTCAAGTCACTCAAGACTCGAAGAATACCGTTTTAAAGTATTTTGTAATATTTATTTGTATATAATTATTTATTTATTATCTTATTAATAAATAATTTTAAAAAAATACATTAATATATTTTATTTTAATATGAATAGTAATATAATATTATATAATTTTATTTTTGACCCCAAAAAATTATTTCAAGCTCCACTGGTGATATATAATAATATATAAAGTTGTGGATCGCTATGTCCAATAAAGAAAGAGGCATTTTTGGAGGTGAGCTTTGAATTGGACATGCATGTAGCTAGCTGCTTGAGAGGGGGCAAGATGTTAGGTTTGCTTCAAATCAGAAAAGCTAATGCCTAATGAGTAATGACATTAGTAACTAGCACTACTTGAACAGCCTGTATTTTATGTATGACTCATGATGCACATTTTGACTTTTTTTTTTGGGGGATGCCTAGCTACAAATATGTATATAATATTGGAAGTGTTTTATTTGCTATTATTTTAATTAATTTTAATTATAAAATATATATAAGATTAAGATGAACGACTAAAAATACAGAAATACCTAAATTTTTTATATATCTGATACGTTTTCTATAGTATTTTATAATATTAATCATATAATGATAATGAGACTAGTTGAATGAAAACTTCGTTTTGAAATGTTTAAATTATTTTTTTTTAATTTGGATTTTAGGGTAGTTTCTATTTTATTATTTAAATATAGTATCCTTTCCACTTTTGAACAATTATCTTTTAAAGTTTAAGTTTTAGTATGCATATTGAAAAACTATTAGAAGGAATTAACATATCATTAAGTTAAACATGAAGAAAGAGATAATTATTCAGTAGTGAAATTTCATTTTGAATTTAGTTATTTTTTATCTTTTCTAAATAATGGAATTATCTCGAGATTATGAACGGCAAGGTTTGATTGAATCTGAGTTGTCTCCAACTTCATTGATTACATTATTCATCAGGTTCATGTCTACTCAAGCTACTAAATCACCATTGTTCAAAACTTGAAAGAGTTGTTGTTACTAATAGCTAGTATTATTATTATTCAATAAAAAAAAGTTCAGTTTTACTTTTTTTTTTTTTAAGGTGTATTCTAAAATATATTTAAGGTGTAATCTAATTTTTTTGTTTTTTGTACTCAATGTTTTTTGTAATACTTAAAAATTGTATATAAAACGAAATTCTCATATAGAATTTCAATCAGTTTTTCAATTAAGAAAAGAAAAAAAAAGTAGCTTTTTTTGTTTTTTAGACATTGAAAGAAAAGATGAAGCCCAATATAAAGAAGTGATAGTCAAATTGGGCCAATAAGTGTTATGTATAAAAAACGCTAAGGCCCAATAAGAAAAGCCCAAACACAAAAAAAAATCAGAGTCTCTTCTTCTGAGTTCTACTGTCACAGCACGCAGCTGTGTTGTTAACGATCTAGAGTGAGAGATTCAGCGAAGAAGAAGAAGCGAAGATGAACACAGACATCACAGCATCGTCGAAGCCGGAGTATCCTGTAATCGATCGCAACCCTCCCTTCACCAAAGTCGTAGGCAACTTCAGCACCCTCGATTACCTCCGATTCTCCACCCTCACCGGCATTTCCGTCACCGTCGGTTACCTCTCCGGTAACCACTCTTTTTCCCTCACTGTTATTTAGATTTTTAATTACGCAATTCAATTGAATAATGATAATGACAAAATTCAAAATTTCCCCCAATTTGGTTGAAATTAGGGATTAAGCCTGGAATCAAGGGACCTTCCATGGTGACTGGGGGACTCATTGGGCTCATGGGTGGCTTCATGTACGCTTACCAGAACTCCGCTGGCAGACTCATGGGTTTCTTCCCCAACGACGATGAGGTAGCTCGCTACAAGAAGAAATAAGCTTCTTTTTTCTTTTTTTAAAATAATTGTTATTTTCAGATTTGGAACCTCTGTGGTGCTGTCTTTGAATAATTTGATCTGCCTTTATTGTTGGGTTTGCTTGTTTCTTGAGCTGCATTTAGCTTATCTTGTTGGAATGATAACTGATAAGTCATGTTATGTGGGATGGATTCTGTGGCTCTGTATGATTGAGGTTTCAATTTAGGTCATATACCAAGAGATTCTGATAGTTTCTGATGGAAAAGAGTTAAACAGATATAAACCATTTCCTTCATAGTGAAATATTTGTTGTCTAATGCAATGTTATCTTATCTTTGAGGGATTCTAAGGGAATATTTGTTATACAAGTTAATATGTCATTAGGATTTCCCTTTTTATGATTAAGTTTCTGATTAAGATAAAACCCTAGGTACAGTGTTAGCTCTTAGCATGTTCAGAAGATGAGAAATAGGGTAACAAGAGATAACACAAAAACCATCATAGATCCTCATATAGAAAAATTTGTACAGATAAAGAGTGAGTCCAACTCTGGGTGCTACTAAAAACCAGTTTCTCCATGCAAAAGGTTCTACATTGTCCAACTCTGACTCTGTATATTAAACTCTGAGTCTAAAACCACTTTGTTTACTTAGGTGTTCAAATTGTAACACCATTTAATACATGCCGATTCCTTGTATTCATAGGCTATGATTTGTTTGTTGATATATATATAGACTTCCATTTAATCACAAATTGTATAAATTTCAAAATTGATTATAAAATAAAATGAGCTGGTGAAATGGAGTTGATTTTTAGCTATAAACAGCTGAATGGCATCAATATGTTTAAATTACACGAGACTATTCATGTAAATAACTCATTGTTGTAAATTTTTGTACTATTAATTACAAGCCATGTGATCTTGCACAGTTGATTTTTCTGGACTAATTACAAAAGCATTGTAAGTTTCATGAGTCAGAAATTTAAATACTAATTTTGATCTCCTGATCAAATTCTACCAAGTTGCCTACACATTAGGCGAATAGTAATCACTAATGACCTAGTAAAGTGCTATCAAAACTTTAAAGCTGGCAGAGTTAAAGGGTTACCTTTAAGTGACATGCTATACTGAAACTTACATCATCTTGTTTTGGCAAGACTTTATCCTCGTGTTAGAGAATGCGTTCACATTGATCTAGTGAATGACAAAAAGGTTCATACTAATGTATGAACTCTATCTCTATCTATGGTTAAATGTTTCTTTGTTTGTGCGTTATAAGGAGCCTCATTCATGAGACTTTTGCATGGTTTTGAAGTGTAAAGAGATAAAAGAAAAATCGGCGATAAAGAGACAAGTGGGAACACGGGCTACTACTTAGATTTGCTCTAAGTGAAGGTGACATAAGCTATTTACTATTTAGAGAGCAAAGGAGTTCACACCTCATAATTACGATTATTGTTATATGGTGAACTTGGTTTGAAAGTGTGGTGACTGGTGAGTGGTTACACTTGAATTTCTTTGCAGCCAAAGGATGATGTGATTGGATTGGTAGAGTAGAAACAGTGGAGATTGATTGGATTTGGATTTTGGAGGTTGGATGACCTCAAAAGTAGATAGTTCTTGCTACTTTTGTGTGGCCCATTTTAATTATCTGTGTTTATATGTTTGGAAGCGGATTAAGGTTTTTCAGTATTTTTAGTCGTTGATCTTAATCATAAATATGATTAAGATTAACGGTTAAAAATTCTGAAACATCTAATACTATGATACAGTTGATTTGCTTCCTATGTATGATTATCTATGTTTTAACATAATCAAGTTATTCGGTCCAAAAATAAATAAAAATATGATGGTATACTGAATGATAAAGCTAGATAGATATCATCATTTTTTACTCTAAATTGGATGAGATACAAAATCGAAAGTGCAATGATCGGGTGGTGGTAGAAAAAAAAAAGGAACTTATCCGGCTTTTCTAGTACATGCATTACATAAGCATATAATCACTTTAAATCTTTAATCATCTTAATCTTGTCCCTTTTTATCTCAATCTCTTGACGGTTCCTGTTGTTTGTCTCGAAAGACAAAGAAAAAAAGCTCTAAGTGGGGGTGCTCTCATGTGGTTCTAGACCTTGTTGCCAAACTTTGCATAATTACAAAATATGGTATAATTAATTACTTAGAAATAAAATCAAATTTTGGTAGGATGATCGATATTGAACCTATTTAAAAAAGAATTAGTACATAATTATGAAAATATGATTAAATTTGAGTTTATAACTATTGTGCATTAAGGCATTAACCACTTCTTATTGGTAGAACATAGTTATGATTAAAGAAAGAGATACAAAACTTTACGCTGATCGGTGAAAATGACCATAGAAAGATGGAGATAAGTTTATTATTAGCTTTCATCAAATATACTACTTCAATGCTAAATTTATTATGATTATATATATCCCATAATATATTCTCTAATAATAAAATATAAAAATATTTAAATTACAAAATCCCGATAGCTTTATCAATTTTGTGGGGAAGACATCAAGAGTAGTCACTTGATCACTTACAGATTAAAAATTCCCCTTTTTTTTTCAAAATAAAAAATTCAATTATATGTTGTCTTATTAGAAGATTATATTTTGTCAATATTATTGATTTTGTGTACATCTACCTCAGATGACGCCCTAGCTGACGCGTTTGGACCTATATTTGTGACGTGCGATCATTTTTATTTTATTTTTAATCCTCCAATAATAATAGTGACTCACTTTTGTATTTTATTATTGATAGTTCAATTTGGATGTTGTAACAGTAAGCCTAAGCCAGATGGTTATATAATATTTTGAGATTAAAAACTTGCATTGTTCTTTTGAATTATAAATATTCTTGACGTGCATAAAATATTCATGTGCAAAAATCTTAATTTCAGAGTTACATCCGATGTAAATATTTCAACAGTAATCATTGGGACATGATAATTGAAAATTTTGCATAATATTAATTTCTCTTATGTTTTGGAGAAACATGCAGCATTTTATCATGTAAATATAATATTAAATAAACTCAACGAAAACATTAATTAAATCCAAATGACTAATATCCTAATTTCAGGGGGAAAAATAAGTGTAATTTATTATTAAACTATTTTCCAACTTCCACAGAATTTATTTAAAAAATTTAGTTAACATGTACTCTTGATAATTCAACATTTTTTATTAAAAAATACAAAATTAAATCTTCAATATATTTATTGTTTTTATTGAAATAAAAATTTAAATTTTTAATAAAAACATAATTTTTCTTTGTAATAATAATGTATACTCTCTTCTATATATATATATTTCTTAATATTTTTGGGCATGGTGAATGGTGATAATTTGATAATGATGGCCAGTGGGCCATAACTTGTTATTTCTTGGAAGCATAAAAGAAGGTACCCAGATTCTTCTTTTGGAGTTTTTACACATCCTTCTCAAGCCTTATATATTGCCATATGTTGCTAATAATATTTGAACTTTTTTTTTTTTCATAAGTTCCACAAAAATGGTCAATTATTCTTATGTTTTATTTATTGATTTTTTATTTGATTAAAAGTAGATACTTCATACTTATCTTGTGACAATACATGTCAATGCACAAAATATATGAACATCTTCAAATAATAAAAAATATAAAATACTAAATAATATAAAAAACAGTAATATGGGATTTGAAACCACGTGATAATAATATTACTCACCAAAATCATAAAATAAATAAAACTGATAATTGATTTGATTCTACCGAGTGAATAAAGATTAGAGAATAAATTCTACCGAGTACTAAGGAAATTCCTGAAGCTCCATGCTCCTTCTTCCTGCACCTTCCCTCACCTGATTACTGATGACTGTCATAAAAGCCCCTGCATTTTCATTATCAAATTTTGATTTGACATTAGGAGAATTATCACTTTAAAAATATCACTAAAAATTGTTTATATCAATATATTTAAATAAATTAAAAATAGTTTCCTAAAAATAATATACAACAATTAATGATACAATTACAAATTAAAAAAAGTAACCTAATTGGTTTTAAATTTTATATAAATAAATTTGCAGTCTAGTATTACTGTCGAATAAAATGATTTTTATTTTTTAAATGTGACAACTTAATTATTAGAATAAATGAAAAATGAAAGATGGTGACATGCTAATAGTAATATGAGTGAGGGTTCGACGAAAGCAGCAATGAGAGGACCTGAAAGTCTGTGACAATTAATTAAGAGTCCTCAAACTTTAACAGAATTTCGAAAATGCCATCGGATTATCCATTATTCATTGTAAGCGATGAGCACACAGAAATACACCATTCTTCGCTTCTTCCCAAACCAAGAAAATTTTATTCGTACGGTCTTTTTTTTTTTTTTTTTATTCCTGGTCAAAATTATCGTACACTTATTTTTTTCTGGTCAAAAAAATTAACACAATGTTAAACCCGATAAAATAAATTTTTTATTTAAAATTTTGTGAATATAATTAAGTTCTTCATTTATACAATATCCATTAATATATGCATTTTTATATAAAAATTAATTCATAAATTTATTCTAATGATCTAAGTTAAAATCTTCCATGAAAAATGAAGTTCCATGGACATTATTAGTAACATATGGTTGCCTGATCAAGTGATTTAATTACTTTGTTTTAGTTCATTATTTTTTCCTTTGAATTAAGAGATAAGTTATTTAATTATCTCGTGCTAATTACTTATGTATTAGTAATCTTTTTTAGAGCGATAATAAATATGTCAAGTAACTAAGTAAAAATTGATGATAATGTAAATTGTCAAATAACTTGACATTATTCAGATAAATGCAATCACAATAATGCAATAATGATCCGAATTAAGCCATCAAAGTTGATCTAATCTTAATATAATTATTGCTAGAAAGCAATTAACAATGACAAGAAGTTCCCCGAGATTTTACTTCCATGATGACTAGCTATGTAATTATAATAATTAAGAATTTAATTTATGATTTATCCTTGTTAGACTAGACCTTAATGATAGTGATGTAAGCTTTGGTTGTAACTTACAAAATATCATAAATAATAAGTCTCGGATATATTAATGCATCATCTTATTAATAGCATTATAGCAACACATATAATAACTTGTTATTAATTACTTCTCTTCTCTATCAATAAAATAACTTATTAATGATTAATAATAATAATGCAGTAGGGACATCTGAATTTGGAGAAAGCACGCATTATGAGTAATAAAGAATGCAACATTATTGGCTTTTAAATTGATTATTTAGGCCATCACCAAAAGAAGAAAATTTATTGTTTAGGGGAATTTCTTTTTGTGTCTATTGTTTAGGGCAATAATGTTAGGAGACAATAGATTACTTTATTTGATTTAATGTATATAATTTTATATAATTAATATTTATAATTACATATTTATAATATTCAAAAGTATTCATTTATTTAAATCATAATTAAAAATACAAAATAAAAAATAAATTCAGTTAAGAAAGAAAGAAATATTCAGAATTTTATGCCTACCAAGACAAGAACCATAGTTAATAATTAATTAAGTCCACTCCAATTCTTAAAATAAAATAAATTATATTTAATATAAATCATTCAAATTTTAAAAAGTAACATGCTAATTAGGGTAATTCTATTTTTGTTAAGATGGTAAAAAAAATTAAAATTTTAAAATCTGTTCATTTGTGTGCTACATCACTTTGTAAAGAACGTTATATTCCATATGTTTTTTAGATTACATTATGATCTGCAAAATTTTATTAGTAAATTATAAATGAAAGTTGGAACTTAGAAATCTAACAAGTCACTTCTAAATTAAAACAAGGGCTCTAGTGGTGACTAGTGAGTCACTAATAGTGTGAGCGCGTTTTCACATGTGAGACGCCACAATAGACAATATTTTTTTAAAAAAAAATTAATTAATTTTATAAAATTGATCAACGGCTTAATTAAGAAGTTGAGACTGAATTAAATTTATCATTGTGCTTGGTTTAAAATTTATTATGAGACAGAAACATAAAAATAGATATTGAATTAAGTCAATAGTAAAAAAATAAAAATTAATATTGAAAATATTGGTATTAAGTGAGGATATTTAAGTAAAAAAGAGTTATTGAAATTTTAGTTTTAGTCTTCAGTTTTCCATTTCCTTCGAATTAGAGGTATTGAAAATATTAAAATTTTGGAGACTGAAACTAAATTTTAGTTCCATTCCCCATCTAACAAACACAATACGAGTTTCAATCCCCGTCTTAATTCCACTCCCCATTATCAAATGTTACTTTTAGAGAGTCGATAATTTAATTACCATTTAAAATTAAAAAATATTATTATCCAAATAAAATAAAAATAATCACTCACAAAATATAAAAATTATAATACATAACTCATTATTAAATATATCAAATCCCAAATATGAGGCTTCCAACTTTCTCAACGTTAATTCACCATATATAGTCGCAGGCTAGGCTAGTAGCACATAATTTTTTCGTGTTCTAAGAAGCCAAGGAATGAGTACTTTACTCGGTGAAGACTGAAGAACATTCTATTTAGATTATATATATAACTTTTTTATGAATACTAACACTATTTAGCTACACACCATTGATGACCTCAACTCGAACCGAGTAACAAAACACTGCTCATAGGACTCATTTCGTAATTACCACTCATTCATAGGGGCATATCTTACTAACCAACCATCATGATTATTATTATTATAAAATTATAAATATCATATGATATCATCATAATAATACTAAATGTTTCTGTGATTATTTTAATTACACCTAAACTTCTAGTAACCTGATCGCTATAATACATTGCTTTTGGACTCTTGAGACGGCTATCTTTCTTTTCTTCTCCCTCTTTCTCTCTTTCTCTCTCTATAACTGTGTGCAAGGCAAAACCACTGTCTTCCTTGCCTTCCTAGGAATCTCTGCCACAACAGAAACTGAAACCTAAGACCTTGTCTCTCAATCTGAGCATCAACAACAACAACTCACAATCATTAACACAAACACAAAGGTAAGTTCTGAGTTCCTAAGGTTTCAAGATTTGATTGAGGTTTGAGGTTGTTGGGTTGGTTGGAAATGGCACACACACACGTGTGCTGGGATTTGATGTGATTGGTTTTTGGTTTCAGGGTCAAACTCTTTTAAGGTTGGAACTAATCTGGGTTTTTTATTGTTAGATTTATGATGCAACATCAGTTTTGTGTTTCAAAAAAAGAAATGAAAAAATGAATTTTTTTTATGGTTTTTTTCTTTAAAAAAAATTATTTTGCTTATTTATTGGCAATGAAGAACTAAAGATAACAATAAAGAGTTTTATTTCTCCTTTCTTTCTTTTTGTCAGTTCTTGAAACTTGTTGCTTTTGAGGTAAGCTAACGCGTTTTATCTCAATAAATGAGTGTTTTTTATTTTATTTATATATATATTTTTAATATTTTTGCTACATTGCAATAAATAATATGCTAGCTTGATGCTGCAAAATGAATTGCGTATGCTAGCCTATTTGGTCAAAACTCAACCTATTTTCTCTTCAGCAAGGGATTTGGTTTTACTCTTCTCTGGTCTTTTATGGCTTTATAAACTTTTAGTAGTGGATGAAATTGCATATGAGGTATTTGTATGATATAATTCTATAAGATTTTTGGGTGGTTGGTTGAAGGTTTTGGCAAAAAATGCTCCCATTTCCAAGAAAGATTTCCTAATTTGGGTGTGCATGTGTATTTTTTTAATGTAACTTAGATTGAATTTGCATCTCATAATTCCTGGAATAGAAATCTTGAATTTTGTGGTGGAGAACTTCTAAATGGAACCAAAGAAGTTCTTATGATTGGTTCATTTTTGCCCCCAATAGGGATCATAAATTTGCATGCAAGCTGTAATTGCTCTGTTTTGCACTTGTGGTGTTTGGTATATTGCCTCACACAATAGAGTCTGCCCTGTTTTTTTCTATTTCTTTTTCTGTTACATCTTGATTTCTATTAGATCTTGATTTGTCAAGCTGTTAAAGTGATAATTCTTCTTGCTTTGTTTTAACAACATTGAAACTGAATTAACCATATTATTATCTTATTTTGCAGGTTGTAGCTTCTTTCATACAATTTTGTAGATAGCTTTTGACAACAAATTTTGCTGATGCTTAAAGCACCTAGAACCTTCTCAAAATGGAGGTTGATTATTTAGTGAAATAGTATTCTCTATCTTTATGCAACTAACAAACCGGTGATCTGGAAAAAAGTTTGGAAGAATTTTCAGTTACAAATTCAACATTCTCTCTTTTGGGTAAGCAGTTTCTAATTTTTGGCTTCAAACAACCAAACCGGCATCTAGGTCCTATTCCGGGGAATCCAACAAACCCGACCAATCACAACCCGATTTAAGCGATTTCTTCTGAGATGCAAGCCTCGCAGAAACACTCAACCTCAGCTGGTATTCACATATACCACCACCAGCCAGTGCAAGGCATTGACCCTTACAATCATTACCAAATATTACAAAGCAATTCATGCCATGATATCCATGACAGTAGCAGCCAGGGGACCAATGTGTCATTTGAAGCCTCCAAGGAGCAATACTATACCCTTGATTCATCCCCAGCAACCAATGGTCTCATAGGTTGTGATTCACCTTCCTGTGCTAGTGTATCATCCAATAGGAGCCCTTTCTCTCCACAGAATTCTCAGTCATACTACTCAGATCAGCACCAGTCTTCTGACAACACCTATGGATCACCGATAAGCGGATACTCAAGTGCTGAAGATAGCTATGAATTGAAGAACAAGCTAAGAGAATTGGAGATTACATTGTTGGGGCCAGAACCAGATATTGCTGATAGTTGTCACTGCTGCTTCAAGGGTGTTCAACAAGGAGCATCTCCAATGTCCAAGTACAATTGGGCTCAGATTGCTGAGATGATTCCAAAGTTGGACCTGAGAGAAGTCCTTATTCTCTGTGCACAAGCTGTGGCGGATGATGACATTCAAACAGCACTAGGGTGGATGGATAATGTGTTGGTGAAGATGGTATCGGTTGCTGGGGATCCGATACAGAGGCTAGGTGCATACATGTTGGAAGGTCTTAGAGCAAGGTTTGAATCATCAGGGAGCTTAATTTACAAGGCATTGAAGTGTGAACAACCAACAAGCAAGGATCTAATGACTTATATGCATGTCTTGTACCAGATTTGCCCATATTGGAAATTTGCTTACATATCTGCAAATGTTGTCATTGGAGAAGCAATGCAGAATGAAGCAAGGATTCACATAATTGACTTCCAAATTGCACAAGGCACACAGTGGTTCTTGCTCATCCAGGCTCTTGCTCGTCGGCCGGGTGGACCGCCGTTCGTCCGTGTCACCGGTGTTGATGATTCCCAATCAAATCATGCCAGGGGTGGAGGACTTCACATTGTGGGGAAAAAGCTCTCAGAATATGCTAATTCTCTTGGGGTGCCCTTCGAGTTTCACAGTGCTGCAATGTGTGGATCAGAGGTTGAGCTAGAGAACCTTGTGATTCGGCCCGGGGAAGCTCTTGCTGTGAACTTCCCTTATGTTCTACACCACATGCCAGATGAGAGTGTAAGCACTGAGAATCACAGGGACAGACTATTGAGGTTGGTGAAGAGCTTGTCACCAAAGGTTGTTACCCTTGTTGAGCAAGAATCCAACACCAACACCTCACCCTTTTTCCAAAGATTTGTTGAGACTCTTAATTACTACTCTGCCATGTTTGAATCCATCGATGTGGCTCGTCCCAGGGACGATAAGCAGAGGATCAGCGCAGAACAGCACTGCGTGGCTCGGGACATTGTCAACATGATAGCTTGTGAAGGCCCTGAGAGGGTGGAAAGGCATGAGCTTCAAGGAAAATGGAGGTCAAGATTTTCCATGGCTGGTTTTGCACCTTGCCCTATGAGTTCTTCAGTCATGGCTGCAGTTAGAAGTCTCTTGAGCGAGTTCAATGAGAATTATAGGGTTGAAGAAAGAGATGGTGCTTTATACCTAGGATGGAAGAATAGAGCTATGGCCACTTCTTCAGCATGGACATGCTACTGACTTCACTATATAATCTTAGGTGCATGTATATTTTCCCTTCTTGTTCTTCCCCCTTTTTTTAACCCTTAGTTATAATTATGCAGTTTCTGAATAGGATTTTGAGATTTAGCCTTGTTCCAGCATGTATTGTTGTCCCTTTTTTGTAGCTGAATCTCTAAACTTGATGTACATGTCTGAATACTTGAAAGAGAAAGAAACCTCAGTAGTCATAGACTTATAGTTGTTTATGTGCACTAAGAACTCTTCTGCACTCTGAGTTTAATGTAGTAATTACTGTAAGATGAGCAAGTTAATGATTTTAGGTACTTGTTTGATTCCCCTTTTTGGTTTGAGCCTATGTAAGCTGCTATCTAATGTTGATGGAGCTCAAGGTCGGTTTATTACTACACTTTGTGTTCTGATATAGGTGGAAATGAATAGAATTGGTCATGACACTTATCCAAACAAGAGGATCACCACAACTTTCGGTCTTTCATTCAACTTCTCCATGTGTGAATAACAGAATATATATTATTTTTAATTGAATTGTTGATATTATTCACATATAGAAAATAGGTGAACTGTGTAGTGGTATACTTAAATTATTAATGGATTAAAAGTCAGAAAGAAGTGTTTTTTGACTAGACATGTTGAACAAGCCCAAATCTTGAATCAAAGTTGAAGAGTTTACCAGCAGTTATAAGAGAAAAGGAACTGCCCCCCACCCAAAAACATAAAAAGGAGATATGGTTTGTACTTTTTTTTTTTTTTGTGACAATATGGTTTATCAACTTAATATAAAATAAAAATACATAGAAATAGCACAATTTTAAGGCGCACACCAAAGAAAGGAATAAAATATATTACGAGTCCTAATATATCTTTTTAATTATTC
>JASCZI010241952.1:31226-42064 GCA_036250425.1 Stylosanthes scabra | reverse complement strand
AAAAATATATATATATATATATATATATATATATATATATATATATATATATATATATATATATATGAATTTTTACTTATTTAATTATTAATAGGATAACTAGAAAAATAAATTAGAACTCCTAATAACTATCTTCTCAAAATCTAGGGTTTAGGGTAACAAGGTGAAATTATGGTGGTATTGAAAGTTGTGTTTGAAAGAAAGGAAAAGAAAAAAGATATTTAAAAAAAAAATAATTGACGTTGCTTTAAAAATAAAATAAAATATTTCTTTAAAGTGATTATCTCACTGAAAAACAATGAACTCCAAATACCATCACATAACCTTTTGACAATAAAATAAAGTTAACAAAACAAGAAAATTAAATTTTCTTCGTTACCTCTAATAAATTTTCAGCCACAAATTATAGAAGATATTAACTCCAAAAAAGTTAGAAACTACTACTTGATATAACCCTTAAAAGAATTGGTATGGAGTAACGTAAAAGTTGGTGTTATTCTATGCTTGTGATGAAAAAAGAATTAACCAATATGTAATATTCAAGGAGGAATTTTCATTGGATGACGACAGAACAGTTAGTTAGTGCAACAAAATTAAAATAAAATAAATTCGGTTACAACATAATAGGGCATGTTAGATGTTATGTAATAATTACTGTTAAAGAGAGACCAAAGTGGTCAAGTGTCAAATATGGAAGAAGAGAACGGTTATTATGGGATTTTGAAACAAGCAAAGTCCACGAAACTTGTCATGCAGATCTCAATTTTAAAAACACCAAATAATAATATTAATAATCTTACCATTTTCAATTTTCTGATCATGATGCAAATTGCTCCTCTGCCTCCTCCACTATTCAAAATCTGCACTCTCCGGTAACAACAATCTCTTCCATTAATCAAATCTTCTTATTAATATGGATTGTGTTTCCCTTTATTATGTTGCTAATCATGACTTTTATATCGATTTGATATTGATTCAACCTTTTTTGTGTTTCTTGTTCGGGTGTAATCAGGGAGAAACATCAGTGCCAGTGTTGTGTGTGTGCATGGAAGAGTTTAGAGAGGGAGATGTTTTGAGGAGGATGCAGAGGGAGCAAGAGAGGGAGAGGAGGAGAATTCGAGACCGCGAAAGGAGGCAGGCTATGACTCAGGAGCAAAGGGAGCGCCACCTCGCCAGGAGGCGCCGCAACTACCAGCTAAGGAGGCAGAGGGCAGCAAATAACAATGCTGCCGGATTCATTCCTCTCCCTCAACCGCCGCAGCCGCAGCACCACCAGCCTTTTCTAGAATCAAGTGCTGGTGAAGCCAGCACTAGTGATGAGCTTCAAGGTGTCACCACTTCTTCCACCACCACACCATTAGACCATACAGCTCTCTCTCTTCATGGCATTGCTCTCCCTCACCATGGACAAGAAATGCTCAATTTAGGAAGCAGTGTTTTTCAAGGTTTGTCTTTGTTATCATCACAAATTCATAGTTTTGTGTATAATTTGTGTGTTCTTAATGCTACAATATGACAGGATCATCAGTTCCTATGGAGAATCTAGCATATAAACCAGACAATTCATCAGCAAGATTGAGGCTAAATCATATTAAGCGTCTCGCTAGAAGCATGATATCCTCAATTGGTGAGACTGCTGCTACTGCTACTCAACAGGTTCCAGCTGAATTGATAACAAAGGAAGATGTATCAACTGCTGATTATGGTGACTTGTTATCATTATCTGGATTTGTGTTCTGCATTCATAGTGTTCGACACTATGCAGTTTCATGTGTATAAAGAACATAGCTAGCTCTAGCTTGGAGCCTATAATTGTTAGTTTGAATCGTTGTGATGAACAAATTTCAGGTGGTGTGCAGAAATCGCTTCGCTTGAATCATGTCAAGCGCCTTGCGAGATCAATAAATTGTGTTCCCAAAGAGATTGAAGCTCAGAAAAGCCATACTTCTGCACAAGAAGGGATTCAATTACTTGGTAATGAGAACTCTATAGCTTCTAGCTAACATCTTCATGAAATCAAATGGTTCACTCAAAGGTACATTACAAAAAAGTTGCATATACATGATTGCAATTGATATAATTAACCTTTACTTGTTGTATTCCACACACTTTATGGCTCTGCTAAGATAACTATGTATGTCATTAGCTTTCAGGTAAACTTGGAAGATTGTAGAAACTGCTTTTTAGGTTTATGTGACATACACAGAGGAAAAAGAAGAGAAAGCTTATACATGAAGGGTTTAGCTGCAGTATGGTGTGTAATGAAGTGTGATAGTCACCAGCAACTTCACAAATAGCAATCCCTTTCAACATTCTTTCATTTGTATTTGCAGCTACCATTGTAGATGATGATGATAAATATTTTTAGACTCAGCTTTCTTTTCTTGTTTACTAGCATAGTAGATCAATATAATTTGGATAGCATTTTTATCTCCATCAGAATATTTCTTCATTTATCATTGTCAATAAAGTTGAGAATTGAGATTTGTTCTTACATATTAGATCAATATAAACTTGGCTAGGTAAGGCACTATACTTACACCTGTTGTAGCTCTGGGTCTTCTCTTTATTTTATTTGTTACTAATTCATTATTTTACCACAGAATGCATACTTTAAAATATATATACATTTTTATATTAAAAGAGCTTTCATAGCTCAGTTGGTTAGAGCACCCGTTTAGTAAGCGGGAGGTCTTGAGTTCGACTCTCAATGAAAGCAATTTGATTGGTTTTTGGTCCCTTCCATGCTACAATTGTGTCCTTTGTCTTTTATGCCATTATTCTTAAACTATTTAGCCACTGGTGTTTCTGAGGCTTTATTCTTCCTACTTTTCTTTTTGGTGGTTGCTTCATGCTTTTTTTTTTCCTATGTCCATGTTGTAAAGTTGGCTCATGATTTAGAAAGCTCTGAGCTTTTCAATATTTCAACTTGTTTATTAGCCCTTAGCCTTGTTGGGGTGTGCAAATTTGACTGTGCTTGCACAATGTTCCTTCCGAATCCAATTGATTGAGTTCCTTAGATAATGTTTATCTCATGTTCCTTGTCATTGCACTCATCATTTTTGTAGTTGCTGAATTTGCTTTGCTTTTAGCATATGGACAATGAGGTGGAAAGAAGAACTTTGTTTGGAATTTAGATGCCAGCTTGCTTTAAGTACAGTTGCTCAATCTTTTTACTAGTCATTACTCATTTCCAATCAAGGCATGTTTCTGTAACTGACATAATTGATTCTACATAGAATCAGTTTTAGAAAAGCAAAACTAAAAAAGCATACTAAGTTTTTATATGATTTTGTAATTTTGTTACTTCTGATATGGGAGTCGTTTATTTTTTAAGCTTTTCTTTTTTTTTTTTCCCTTTGATGGATTTGCTTTATGGTGAGTTTGTCACTGCTTCACAAGGTGAATTTGTCTTAAACTTGCATAGTTCTTGTGAATTGATATGATATGCCATGCTTGCATTGCGGGTTGTCAGTGCACATGCCTCACATAGATGCAGATGCTAATCCACATAAGCATAATTGGTGGTGTTGTTAATGATTGGAAAGAAGCTAACATGAATTGTATTATTATATATTTATAATACAATCCTTAAATGAAACAAGACATTTCAGCTTTAGTTTATTATGACTCATCACTAATTTATATATTTATTGTTTTAGTTATGTTTTCCTTTAACTATTAAATAGTTTATGCTGTCATTAATGAAGTTTGGAATGCCACTCTGTAGAGCATGCAATAGATTCTGTAGTGAAGTTGCAATTCTCAACTACTATTTTTGTGTACTTTGTAAAATGATAAGCAATGTTACTTAGAGAATTTTTTTTCATTTTGATTTGATCAACTAATCAACAATCATATACCCAGCATCACAATCTAATACAGAAATAGTTTCATCTTAAAGAAGAGAGAATGGTTAAACCCCTATCCTACTCATTCCCACTCTTCTCTGAAATTCTTTAGATTCACGTCCATCAAAATGGAGGCTTATACTACATGCTAGTTGAGGAAGAGATCCCATGAACTAGTGGCAGAAAATGGACATTCAGCTGCCAAGGAATTTGGACCTATTTATGTATATGGGAGGGACATTCAACCTTGTGAGATTGCAGGACAAATCTTGCTGCTTCTACAGCTACCTGTCCATTGACATAGTGATGCCGGCAAACCGGCATGTAGACATCCCCTCCGCCGATCAACTCGACCTGTGTCTCCTGCGTCTTCCTCAGGGTAAAGAACGCACGCTCTCCACAGATTTCACATAGAGCAGTTAGTTTAGTTACGGTATCAGCAAGGGGAATTATATCAAGGACAGAACCAAAGCTCCTCCTACCAATAAATGAAGACACACCATCAGCATGTACTTGTTACTGTGACTTCCAACCATAACAACCTTGATCCTTATCTAAAAATTCAAAATTCTAAGTAATAATACCTCAAATAGTTACCATCAAGTCCCGCAACTATCACTGTTTTGCCATCATGATCGGCGGCTTCACGGCAGAAGTCATACAGGTCTTCAAAGAATTGAGCTTCATCAATACCGATCACATCCAACTGTCATTAACTATTATTTGTTAGCGGGAAAAAAAACAAAAACAATAACAATAACAACAACAAAAACACCACACATACACACTAAAATGCAAGCAGTAAACTGGTAACTGGTAAGCCACTAAGATGCCTTGGATGGTAAAAATATGATACCTTCTCATAAGCCTCAATTCCAAACTTATGCTTGAATGATGCTAAGTTAGTCAGTGCCCAACATGGTAATTTTGCACCATCATGTGTAACAATTGAATCCAAACCATATCTTGTATCCTTGCTAGATTTAATTATTGCCACATTTCTGCAACAGAGGATGGCTTGTTAATACTTAGAATATGCAGAAAAATACATCATAATAAACTCCACACAGATACAGGTACACCCAAAATTCTGTACACATTCTGTAAGATTATCAGCATTACAAGGGACAATTGGGATCTATAAATTTGAATGTTATTAAATGAAATGTGCCTAATCCTCAACTCATCATATTGATATAAAAATCAGGATTTTCACAATGCAATGCCTTGAAAATCCTTGTAGAAGATAAAGGAATTAATCCGGGCACCTTCATCACAGATGATAACCAAAAGGAAAAATCAAACAGGATGAATAGCAGGTTCCACTTGAGTCAGGAATATAGCCAGCATAATGCATGAGACAGGATTTTCACAACTTGCATAATTTATGAGTGTATCAGTTTCCACTTGAGTCAGGAATATAGCCAGCATCCTTTAAGATAGAGGTGATTTCTCTAATTACCTGATAAATCTCATCAGCTCGTTGATGAGATTTATCACCTTTAAAGAAGAAATAAACCTCATTTTGTACCTCAATCCTACTATAACCAGGCTCCTTCATCATCCCTGATTCTCTCATTGTAGCCCTAACTTCCTCAACATTTTCCCACAATCCAGAAGAGGCATAAGCATTTGATAAGACAATATACTTTCCAGCATTTACACGTTCAAATTCAAAAAACTTCTTTGATGCAATATTTAATAACTCTACATCACCATGAATCTTACAGGCCCCAAGCAAGGCACCCCATACTACTGAATGCTCTTTACAAGGTGACTCCAAAATAAAATCATAAGCCTCTCTTAATTTCCCAGCACGCCCTAAGAGGTCGACCATTGCCGCATAATGTTTTCCTTGTGGCATAATTCCATAATCTCTTGTCATCAATTGGAAATATTTATGCCCTTCATCAATTAAACCACCATGGCTACAAGCAACCAAAACTGCAAGAAATGTAACATAATTGGGTTTGAAGCCTTCCGAAAGCATTCTCTCAAAAGAATCTAAAACCTCCATCACCCTTCCATGCTGACCATATCCAGATATTAGAGTACTCCAAGTAATTGTATTTCTATTCAAACATTTATCAAATAGCCGCCGCCCGTCACAGATACAGCTGCATTTAAAATACATGTCTATCATTGCACTGTTGACCACTACATTTTCCGTAAGTTGACACCTGATCATAACAGCATGAGCTTGCTTCCCAGGTTCCAGTGCTGCCAGAGTAGCACAGGCTCTGAACACCGATGCAAAGGTATACTGATCTGGTCTCAAACCAGCCTGTCTCATCCCACAGAAAAACTCCAATCCAACTTCCTCAAGGCCTTTCTGAACATAGCCAGCTACGATCGCATTCCATGGAATTACTCCTTTCTCAGCCAAATTATCAAACAAGAAGCGTGCAGTTTCTAGATATCCTGATTTAGCATACAATATCAGCAATTTGGTCTTCAAATATTCATTGGGAACAAATCCAACAACAATCATTTGTGCATGAATTCTTCTGCCTCTCTTATACTGTTTCCAGAATATACATTCCTGAAGCAACAGAGAATAAGTCCTTTGATGCACCGGCAATCCTGTTCGGCACAAGAGCCCAACTGCCTCAGCTAATCTTCCAGATACACATAAACCTTTTAAAACATTATCCAAGTAAGCGCTGCTTCTGTGTGGCTTGACCTGAAAGCTAAGAATACCTGAGCTGTGACTATCACAACCATGGCATTCCAAAGCATAACTAGTCTTGTTTCCATTCAGAACCAAATCACAAACTCAACACATAATGCTTTGGCACCATCACACCTAGAAAATTCTAATTGAATTGCAGGATGCTAAATTAAGAGAAACACAATTTTTCACATTTTATATCTAAATGGCTAAATTAAGTTGAAAATGAGATAAATTTAGGTCAAAGAGGGAATAGAAAGAGAGTTTTACTTGCTGTTGGCAGTTTCAGACTGAATCCGACGGAGGAGGGTGGTGGTTTTACCGGCGAACATGGGCCCCACTATGACGTGGATTTCACCAGAAAGGGGGCGAGTGGGTTCCGTTTGCAAGGTCCGATTTTGAGCTCTGGAAAGGAAGGAATTAGATGAGAAAGGCGTTGCCTTGAGGGTTGGGAATGGAAGTTGTTGAGGGTTGTTGCGGAAGATAGAGTGATAAGGAAGTGAGAATAGAGAGAAAGGAGAGGTTTTGGGAAGATGGGGTGATAAAGCTGCGAACTTTGGGTTTAGAATGGACTTCATGATTCTCAATGCTGTTTTGGGGGGAAACTGGAAAGCAAGGGTTTAAGGGTTTTGCAACTTTGGTGCCTACAAGCTGAGGAAGGGAATCACACTGTGATATATATATATATATATATATATATATTATATTTGCTATTAATTTTGTTTTAGTGAACCAACCATCCTAGTTGAATAATAAAAATTCAACAAATATTATCCAATAATTTAAATTTAATATTTTATTTTTTAGATATTTTAAAAAATATATAAACTCAATTGATTATTAACTACTTATAATTAGTTACCGATATTTTAATTACTTCTTTTGGAACTTTCAAAAATTAAAAATGATTTATTTTAATTATGTATTATGATAAACTTAATTGTGTATCTAATTAAGTAAATTAACAAATAAATTCGCCTGTATTTTTATTTTTATACAAAATATAAAATTTGAAAATACTTTCGTAATTCGGAGTACATAAAAATTGTTCTTCTCCATTCATGCTGGTAGAGCTAGGCATGAAAATTGCCAGCTGGGTTTTGGGGATGGAGAATCAGCACGAGTAGACAATGTGTCAGCTGCAATCTGAAAAAATTGAAAAGAAATAATTAAGCCATAAATGTACAATCTACATAGCCATAAAAAGAAAATTCATATTCTCTGGATTATTCTTTCCTCGTTCAAGAAATTTTCAAATTGATAGTTGTTAATTTTTACTTGATACATCTCAAATGCCAACCCTTAAACGTAACTATACGGTTCAAATAAATACATTATCACATTCACAAAGCCTCCAAAAACGACGATATGGTGGCCACGTGGCACCACCCTCAGCCATCATCCTCTTCTTGGGTTTTCCTCCGACAACCGCCGCAGCCACATTAATTCTTTGCCTTCTTCAATACTTCCTTTGCTATGTGAAGGCCGAAATGCTCAGTTCGATTCTGTTTACGCTTTTTCTGCCATTCCTCGGCATGATTGCCGTTTTCATAGTCTACAGGTGCCTTCTCTGGTACGTCACTACCCGTTATTCAGCTGACAGGATACCGGTTAAGCTAGTCTCTGAAAAGGGCCTCTCCTCGTCCGAGCTGGAGAAGCTACCCAAGATCACCGGTAAGGAACTCGTCATGGGCAGCGAATGCGCCATCTGCCTGGATGAGATCAAGAAGGAGCAACCGGCTCGACTGGTTCCTGGTTGCACGTGGAATGCGCTGATGCCTGGCTCTCCAAGAAGCCTCTATGTCCGGTTTGTAGAGCCAAGCTTGAGCCTTAGCTATTCACTCAGCACAGCCAGTCAGCCATTCTCAAAACAATTTTCCCAACTAGCAACACACGCGCGGCCATAATATTTATATGGGGAAATTCAACTTGTGTTGATATTTTTTTTTGTTTGAGATATAGTTTTTATTATAGGTGTTTTATGTATTTTTTTTTTACTTTAATGTTAATATAATTTACTTTTTAATATAGTTAAATAATAGCTAAAATAAATTAAAATTTATAATTTTGTAAGTATTTTTTTTTTATTCTTTTATCATAGATAGATAAATTTTAGAACAATTTACTTTTAATAAGTTTTTTAAATAAATTTATATCTTTTCATTCCGAATACATCTCTTCATTTCATTTAAGGATTTGTCGGGAGTTGCTACATGCACAAAATGGGATTCAAACCCCCGACTTTTGCTTAAACGGACTAGTGAGCTAGTCACTACACCAACTCAAGTTGATTACCTTCCTCTTGGAATTTACCTTGCAACTTATGTTATTGTTATATTTAAGCCCAATATGTTGTTTAATTTAATTGGAAACGTTTTCTCGGCCCAAGTTGTTCATACAATATTTTTGCCTGTCAAAGTTTGTGATGTTTTTTCTGTTCAAATAATTTGTTCATGACAAAAAAAAAAATATATGTTCCTTTCTTTTGTCAAGCTTTGGTGGCTACAATTTGTTTTTGGGGGGAGGGGGGGGGGGGGTTGTTAGAAATGAATATGGAAATGTCCAAAAAAATTGAAATCTTGTCTTTTTGTTATTAGAAAAACCCAATTCATCTAATCAGTTTCACTCTTGTTATTAGGTCAAATAATTGTTTTATCACAACTTAAAGTAATCCATACTTTATAAAGGGACATGGGAAAAGAATAAGAATTGGAAACAAACTAACATGGATGATACTGTTTGTTAATTAATAGAAGATGAATCATGGTTTGCACAACCTTATCTGATCTCCAACTCAAGCATGAGTCTAAACTCTCTTTTAATGGGATGGATTGTCATCATAGTTGGCTTATGGCTGTAACCAATCATTTATCACATATTATACTTGCATCTGATCTAATATCACCAATTTAGAGTCAGAGTCATTGTTAATATGCCTTTATTAAGATTTATATCCACCTCATCACATAACATGGAATCAACCCGACATTTGACCCCTCTCCTACATTATTACCCCCCACATGCTAGTCAATTATGCAAATATGTATATAATATTTATAGCTGGAAAAGGAAATTTTTATTTTATTTTATTATTGTGCAAGCAAATTTGATCCAAAACCTTGCAACCACCCATTCAAGTTTACCACCAATCCAAATTATCTAAACTATGTTCACGAGGTAAGCTTCTTTTGGAATTTATGTCAATGTCAATTTCATCTATAACTTCCTTCCTAATTCTTTTTTTTTTCATAAAAAAAATTCTTATCATTTTTTTTAAATATTTAATATTAATTATTTTATTGTTTTTATATTTTGGGTTGAAAGAAACCCCTTGTCTCGTTAGGGTGAAGGGTAGTGAATATTAAGATAAGTGTATGGTATATTAATTAATTAATGATATTAACACTGAAATGTCACACCATTCACCATTGACCAAACAACCTCTTCTCCAACTCCAACTTTCTCTTACAAACACACGCCATAGGCAAAATGGATTACTTGTAGTGCTCTTGGGAACAATTTTTTTCAAAGCAAATTATTACGAAATCACTATAGATTATTATTAGGACAAAATTGATAATAATTTTAGTTTTGATGATTATTTGTGTTACCATATTAGCAAGTAAGTATATAATATAATATTATTTATTTGTGGGTGAATGAGTATGACAAGAACATTAATGGGTGAGGAATGATACGTTTTTGTATGAGACATTTCTGTCCCTCTCTTCACCTTTGAAAATAGAAATAAATAAATAGTGAGAATTTCAATTTTCAATCACTTCTTCTCTCTGTGTCTGTGGGGGTGGCTCTCATCCAATCTAAATCCACATCACCCTTCTCCACTTCCTACTCATTTTTTCAGGTTCCTTCTATATCTCATTCTATTTTATTATTGCTTCCATTGATACTTCTTCACTTTTGTGTTCTCCTCATCTCTGTCTTCGATTATTTCTAATTTGCGGTACCTACATTTAGTGATGTATGATATAATCATATACAATTACTTCATTCTTATCATTAAAGATAATCATCTTACTTTTACAAAGATTTTAATTTTCTTTTATATCAAAATGATTTAATATGATTAATCAAAGTCTAACCTATCTCCAACTGCTTTTCAACTTTTTTGTATTTTGGAGGAAAAAAAGCGTACAACCTATTTGTTTGGTCTCATTCACAACATCCCTTCCTTACATTTGCATTTTTTTTTCAATTTAATATTTTAATAATTTAATTAATGTTTTCAACTCTAAGCAGTCGAGTCTCTTTTTCAATATATTTTTATAGAAAAAAACATAAATTTTTTTTGTTTT